>RJWJ010009149.1:28886-51012 GCA_004363605.1 Indri indri | reverse complement strand
GAAATGCAGATTTAACCAGCTGGCCTTATCCGATCAGATTCATTATAACTCCATACGTAGGTCCCAAGAGGAGACAGCAGGTCCTGAGTGTGCGCTTCAACAGAAACCCTGCTTAACCCACACGCGCATAAACGAAGCCTGAAATTACCAGGAAATATATACTGGCATGTTCTGACCCTGTGGTGCCGTTCAGTTCCAACAAAGTTCTGTGGATTTAATATGTTTCTCTGTAGAGTGTCACAGCAGACAGGGTTGCGAATGGCACGTTCCATTTTTGCTTTGAGAATAGTTCTATTCAACCAAGTAGCCAATAGGAGTTCAGTTGATTAATAAAAGTACATTCCTTTGAAGTATAATTTTGAGTATTGTTGTGGTTTGACTGCCTCATGATTGCAAGGATTTGAACAAAGCCAGTTTGGAAGCTGCTAAAATGAACTTATTACTCAGCTTTTATCTGCAAAGTGTATTTTGAGGCCCCGAGTCATGCAATGATGCCAATGGTTGGAAAGAAGGGAGAGTTGGTATCGAATTTGTGGATGTGCTGAAACCCGGGGTGTGGGCAGCTGCTCACCGCCTTGCAGCCCAGGTAAAATGAGGCCACGTGAAGTTACAGGATTGTTGCCTTCCCAAATGCCAATTTGGGTTAGCTTGCAAAGTGTTGAAGAATGAATTATACCTGTCCTGGATGAGATTTATGTCACACAGCTTGGGGTAGGAGGAGGAAAGTCACATCAAGTCTAACGCTACGAGGGGAGACAGCAAGTCAATGGGATTTGGAGGAAATGACCAGAACCTAGTTGCTCAATTTTTAACTCCCGTGTGGATCAAGGCTGATTCCTCATCCCCCTGCCCTGTGATCTGAGAGCATCAGCCCACTCTCCAATTACCTTCTACTACCCTCTTTCCACACACATGCACATTTGACCCAATTCCCCCTTCTATTCAAAGACTCGACCCAATTCCCAAGCCTTCTCCCCCACAGTTCTGACCCAATTCTCTCCTCATTTCCACAAAGACGTGACCCAATTTGCCTCCATCCTTCCCCCTGCACATGCGATGACATTCCCCCTACAGCTCCACGCTACAGATATGACCTCATTTCCACCTCCGTGCTAGTCACTCACACCTGTTCCCCTCTGTTTCCCTATAGTGGACTGCAGCCAGGCCGGTCACCGCCTCTTCCCGGCGCCGCGACACCACCCGCTTCTCTGAAAACACTGAAGACGCAGCCTCACTTCTGCGCGGCGACCTCTTCTCTGCCCAGGTACGCTCCCAGGGATTCGACCTGATTCTCCCGCTTCCCAAGCCCTACTCGGATCATCATGCCCCCTCTTCCCAAGGACACACGGTTTGAGTCACTGTTGGAAGTCAAGCCCTCCGACACAGCCCACACTCCCAATTAAAGTTTGCAGCACGACACAGAGCAGGCAGTTACTGTGGCACCTGGTGTGGCCAGAGGAACCGCACAGCTGGCCATGCCTTGATCTGATATTCAGTTATTAGGTTATTTTTAAAGAAATCATTTTGTTGGCAGCCTATCCGTCAGCATTTTGGATTTTCTTTTTTAGAAGAAGGGTGTGTGATGTGTCCGGGCGAAGTGTGGTAGACTGACAGTCAGGGGCTAAAGTCCTTCGTGTGAAAATGCGGAACACAGTGAATGCACCTGCCACCGAACGACCCCTCGCTACGTCAGGGCTCCTTGAGAGGTTATAGGAAGCGGCTCTCTGTGGACTTTTCATTCTTGGCTGCTACCTAATTAAAACATAAATATGTTTCAATTATCACAAATGATTTTTATTTATCCACCAGGAAGCAGACTACAATCCTTTACGCAGCTTTTGAAAGCTGCTAAATAATTATCAGGTGGCAGGGGCATTAAGTACTATCAATTTTGGGGGACTGATTGGTTGGGGGAAGTCTGGGATGGGCTTTTGTCACCTTAGTTTCCGTAACTGTCCTTTCCTCCCTAGATCACTGTCCACTTAACGTGGCACGGAGACAGAGCCCACTCCAGCCGTCCCTTTTTCTATGAACTTGGCTGAGTTGGGGTGATGCTCAGGGTGGAACTCAGGTTAGAAATAGTTGTTGTTTTGAAAAATCCAGAATTTTTCTCCTAAAATGAAATAATGCAAGTTAAAGGGCTTCCATACTATTAAGAATTGTTTTAGATGGTAGTTAATATTATGATAACAATGCCTGAGATCATCATAATTACCATCTTCATCACCACCACCTGCATCACCATCACCGTCATCGCCATCATTAATTATCACCACCATCACTGGCCCACAGTCACAATTACCACCACCTTTATCAACACCACCACATCTGAACCACTCTCATCTCGACCTTCACCTCTCAAGTTCTTTTCTTCTCCTGTCAACTTTTTTTTTTTTTTTTTTTTTTTTGAGACAGGGTCTCACTGTGTTGCCCTGGCTAGAGTGCAGTGGTGTCAGCCTCGCTCACAGCAACCTCAAACTCCTGGGCTCAAGTAATCCTCCTGCCTCAGCCCCCGAGTAGCTGGGATTACAGGTGCATGCCACCATGCCAAGCTAATTTTTGCTATTTTTAGTGGAGATGGGGTCTCGATTTTGCTCAGGCTGGTTTTGAACCCGAGCTCAAGGGATCCTCCCGCCTCGGCCTCCCAGAGTGCTAGGATTACAGGCGTGAGCCACCGCGCCTGGCCCTGTCAACTTCTTTGTTTATAAATTTATCCTTTCAAAAGAATAGGAATGGAAAATAGAAACATTATTCCCTATTTTGTATTATTTTATTTTAAGAATTTGTATCTTAAAATAAAAATTCAAGAATAAGTTAGAAGCTAAAGATCTATCGTTTTCTTTCAACTTTTGGTTACATTTCAGTGGCTCTTCCGTTTTAGTTTTTCTTCGCCCCCCACCCTCTCTCTCAGTTGGTTTAGGTCTCCGGCCCTAAAGGCAACTGATGCTGCACCTGAGAATCCAGAGAACACCTCCGGGCCCTAGCAGAGAGACCAGACCTTTCCTACTTGGAAACAGCATGGAAAAGAGAAACTGCTTCATTTAATCTCTTTGTGGCAAAGGAGTACATCTCTTTACTCCGAGTCGAAAGTTTCTAAAAAGGAAGAAGGCAGTGAATCGGAATCTCTGGTCAGCACCTGGTGCTTTGGCACGATGATCTGCACATCGTCGACATCAGTAAATGTTCGCGGAATTAAACTTAAGTGTCAGCTTTTGGGCGGGAAAGGAATTAAACCCATAGTTCCCTGGGCAGCCACCTTTATTCTAAATCTCTTTTTGGGTCACATCCCTAATCTCTCCCACTCCTTCCTTTTGTCTTTTTTCAAAATTTATGCCACTGATGCTGACGTTGTTTGGAATCTATTGGCTAGACTTAAATCCAGCAGGGTTTAAATACCAACACCATCAATGACTAACCTGAAAAAAATCGTTTAACTTCTTTTGGCCTTAGTTCTCTCGTCTGTGCAGGGGGAATTATTGCCATGGGGGGTTGTTGTGGGAATTGGACGAAAGAAGGTCTCTACAGTAGATTCCGGAGTGTCTGAACATACGCGGCAGGTGCCGGACGGCACACGTGCGTTTCCCGTGGGTCGGGTCCATTTCTGGGGGAGCCAAAGGATGCTGAGGCTGCCTGACGGCACACGTGCGTTTCCCGTGGGTCGGGTCCATTTCTGGGGGAGCCAAAGGATGCTGAGGCTGCCTGCTCTTGGGGACCAACCCTCCCTCTACCATCAGCCTGTCTTTACAATGCTCAGCCATTAGGAGAATCTGATAATTGAATTAGGGAAGTGTAACATAGACAGACCAGGAGGCAGAATTCCCGTGTGAGTTTCTGCCCTTGTACGCGCTGCAGGGACGCTATGAGACGGCTCCTCTCCACAGAGGGGGATGGTTCTCACAGCGTGGCTGACACTTGGGGAGAAGGTGCAGGGCTTGAAGCCCCGTGCAGGAGTGACAGAGTGGAGAGAGGGAGTCCTGAGCCCGCCTGCCACCTCTGCCCCTGTTAGCTGTGCGACTCTGAGCAAACTGATCTCCCAGCTTCCTCCTTTGCAGAAGGGGGATCCTGAAACAGCTTGCATGGTTGTCATGAGGACAAAATACAACCCTTGGCCTACAGGAAAGCGCTCAGTAGACACCGTTTTCTCCCCTTCCCTCTCTAGCCTCCCTTCTTTCTGAAGACTCCCTTTCCCTTGTATTCCCCCTCCGCCCCAGGTTTCTGGATTCAGATTTTCGGAAATGCTGGCTGCTCAAAGGTGAGTTGTGCACAACCTCAGCTTTTAGGAGCATGGACACTAAAGAATCCAATATGTGACAAATGTTTGCATAAATGAGATCAACAACAATATAATTATTTGGGATCATTATTAAATTGTGAAATCGAATGAAGCCAAAATAATAATAATAATTGCATCGAAAGTCAGCGGACAGTTACACCCTCTCATATGTCTGAAGATCCTGCCCTAGTTTATTACTTGATGCTCTATCATGCAGTTATTAAAAAGCAGACGTCCTAGCTGACAATACTAATAATGCTGATGAATCTCTCCAGCACGGACAGCTCTCACTTTGTTTTAATTGAAGGGAAGCTTTGGAAGTGTTTTCCCTCGTTTTCAAAAAATCTTCCTTTTTTTCTCAGGCCATCTGTCTGGCTATTAAAATCCCATCAGCTTCACCGCGAGAACGCTTACTTCCCCTACGCCTGCCATCCCAAAGGGGGTCCTTACAGCCAACTAACTCACGATAGCTCGGGTCCCTCCAAAGGGAAAGCGCAGTGGCTCTCAACTCTTCCTCCAGGTGACCTGTCATTGCTGTGCAGACGAGACTCTGCGGTTCATTTCCACCCCCCGCCCCATTAATGCCCAGAAATTAGTTTATATCCCTAATAATGTGTTGATTCATTCAACTGTAAGAAACGACTATGTCTCTTCTGAGTGGTTCAGGGTCTGACAAGACAGTGTTGGATCTTCCAAATAAACACTCTTGGGGTGCAGTCCAACACTCCAGGTTCAGCGCCTGCTTTACGGAGATGATGGTGGACGAAGCCCCCAGAGCTAAGGGGATGAGTCAGGACAGAGGGTAGGGAGGAAACGCCTGTGATCTTCCTCACTGGACACCCGAGTTCCTGCCACCAGACACTATGTCTCTTAGGTTTGTGCGTCGGGTTATTCCAAACCCTCCCTGTAGTCCCCCAATCCTTTCGGTCATTATTGTCATGCAAGACAGCTGTCGCTGTGACGACAAAGCAGCCTTTCCTCTCCCACCCCGGGGAAAACCATTCCCGAGAGATCTCGTAGCTTCTCCAACAAGCACCTCTACATGTGAGAGGTAAATCCTGTGTCTGAAAGATTCCGGGTGGCGAATAATCCCCCTCGCTCGGATGGAGTCTTGGGTGGGGGCATCTCCCGAAGACCTGCAGGAAGCCCGAGGGGCAACCCTCTAGCACAGACCGGTGTGTGAACAGGGAGGCAGGATCTCTCTCTCCCGGGACTGCTGTCCACACCACCACCCTTTGTAGGTGGAAGAACGGGTCAAACTGAACTAAGAGCCGAGAGCTCCGGCGCCTCAGAACGGCTCTTGGAGTCCAGGCGATATTTGGGGATTGGCCTCTGACCTTCTTTTCACTTTCTACGCCGGTGCCTCTTTTATCACCTAAAGAGAAAAGCTGATGAGTGATGGGGATGAAGGGCCACCGCTCCCGCCACGTCTTTCAGCCCCGGCAGCTGCTTTATTAGTCAGCACGGTGCTTTGGCGAAGGGGCTGGTGGGCCACTGTGGCATCTGAGATGGATTCAGGTGGTACAGGGACAAACGTGTCAACAGATTCGAGCTGAATATTTTTAATGTGTGTTAAAAATATAACTGGTCCGTTGAATCAGTGATTTCTTGGATAGTATTGCTTAGGATGAGGCTCAAACGGGATTAATTTAAAGATAAGTGTTTGGTTGATAACAGCATGGGTGATGTCTGGATATAGCAAAAACAGTGCACATGGTACCCAGACGATGGAAGGGTGGGGAGTCCTGGTTTAAAACATCACTGTCTTTTGAGTTTCTACTGTGTGTGCAGGGCCTTTCCAGAGATTATTTTAATTCGTACAGCATGCTGCTTGAGAAGCAGTGTTCCTGTTTTCTGTGGCAGACAGGAAACGGGGGTTCAGGAGAGATTAAGCACCTGCCTCGGTCGTAGGGCCAGTCGGGATTCAAACCCAGGCCTGTCTGATGACCAGACCGGGCTCCTTCTGCCGCTCGTGCTGCCCAGTGAATCCGGGAAGAAACTAGGGCAGGAAGTGGTTGGGTTCTAGGGAAAATCTATTGGTCCCGGGCTGCTGCGGCGTGTGGTCTTGTGGTCGGAGGCCCTGGCCTGTAACTTTAGCCTGGGTCTCGGCCACAGGCTCTGCGGCTTCCTCGCGTCACTCAGTCCAAAATATCCACCCCTGGCCTGGTGCTTCTCTGCGCTGTGTCTCAGTGGGCTCTCCCGGGCAGTGTTTCTGCGCAGTAGGGGGTGTCTCTCCCTGCCTGGGGGAGGCAGGCCCCTCCCTGCGGTCTGCTGCTGTTTCCCTTCGCTGCGGCCAACTGTCACGGACCCTCTGGGCTCGAGCGTTCCATCTGCTCGGAGAGGGCCCGGCCGGCGCCCTGGCATCTTCCATCTCTCCAGGCAGCCTCTGCCAGCCTTCGCGGGCTCTTTCCCCACCCCCGCCGCCTCGCATCACCCTTCATGCCACCTCTGGCTCCTGGAAAGCCACCGCCTTGGACACAGGGTGGGGCCGCCCCACCCGTTCTGCCTCTGGCCGCGCTCTTGTAACCCTGAGGCCCACTGGGACACCCCAAAGGCACATGTTCTCAAGCTGGAGGGGAGGCTTTTTGAAAGAGACCTTTCGGGCCAGGTTCTCATGTTCTCCTGTGAACTCGGTCCTGGGGAGGGAGTCTGCTGTTTGGGGACCGAGGCCGGGAGAGCCGCCTGCTCTCTGAGTTGCCGCTTCCCGGGCAAGCCAAGGCACAGACCGATTTGTTCCTTCCTTCCCTCCCTCCATCTTTCCATCCTCTCTCCCCTTCCTGCTTCTTCTTTCATTAAAAACTTTCGCTGAGAGCCTACTATGTGCCAGACACCGCCTTAGCTATTAAACTCCAACGAATCAGCCACCCCGTTTTATTCACCAAGTGCCACCATGTGCCAGGCAGAGGGCACAGAGGCAGATCTGACGCCATCCCTGTCTCAAGGACTGTACTGTCCAGTTGAGGAGAGAAAGACTTGACAACGGAGAGTGTAAGAAAGTGCACAGATCTTCACACACGTCTGACCTGGCGCAGGTGGCGAATGCCTGAGGGTGGCGCTCCTGGGCTTTCCAGCCCGTGGGAGACAGGTGAGCGCTGCCACCCCCTTTCCTGGCTTCCATTACCCCCCCACCCTGTCAGAACGGACCGCACCGCGGGATGCCAAGACAACAGCAAGAGTGCCCGGCCACAACCTGCCCCAGAAATAAAGCCCCTCTGTAAGGAGGTGTCCCTGTCACAGAGCAAACCCGGAAGAGGGAAACTTCATTTCTCAGTGCGACTTCAGGCTTCCCCTTGCTAAATCCTGCCGCTCGCTCTTTCACGTGAAAGGGCCTCGGATTTGGACTTTGCAGGACAGAGGAGCCTGGAGCTCCCCCAGGGTACAGAGGTGCGAGGCGGGAGGAAGCGGGCAAGAAGACTCAGGAGAGCAGTGGGCCAGGCCTCCCCAAGCTGGGGGCTTCGTCTGCCCTGGGAGAGCAGCAGCTGAGCAGGTGGCCCAGAGGGACTGTCGGCTGTGGTGCAATGGCCAGGTCCCTTTCGTCCCACAGCATTATTGAGCAGCTACCATGTGCCAGTCACCATGCTAGGGGCTGGAGGCCCATGCTGCTTGCTGCCTGGGACTGGACACATGGGACTCCACACAGCCGCTTGTGGCTCCGTGACAGGGACAAGTCCCCTCCCTCTCTGGGCCTCACATTCTTCCATGACAAGGTGAGGGTTTGGACTAGATGAGCCCTGTAGCATCATCACCACTAGTCGCCATCTCTCTTTCCTTTTCCCGTAGTGACAGAACTTGTACTTTTTCACCAGGCATGTGGCCACCTGGAATAAAGGTTATCTTTTCCAGACTTCCTTATAGCTAATGTATGGTCATGTAACACATTTCTAGCCAATGAGACTAAAGCAAAATTGTTGTGCAATATCTTCCAGGAAATCTCCTTAGGAGCCAGGTGAAGGTTCCCTATGCCCTGTTTTTTTGTGCCATCCTTCACCATGCTATGTGGAATGTGAAGGCAGTGCCTGGAGCTCTGGCAGCCCCGCTGGACTGTGAGGTTGGAGGGCACCCTGGAGGGATGGTAGAGCCGGGAGCTGGTAGGAGCCTGCGTTGCTAACCAGTTTGTGGAGCCTACAGACCAGCCTTGTATTTCATGCCTCCAAATTCATTTACTTGAAAAAGAATAAGCTTTTTGTCTTATTTAAGCCACTGTTCATTTTATTTTTCTGTTACTTGTAGTCAAATCTAATCCTTTCTGATACAAACTCTAAAATCCCTTCCAGGTGTTCCATTCTGAGGTGGTGACATTAGGAGAGTTCTTTAAGCACTCACTTCCCAAGGTAGGGAGAATAATGGCCTCCCATAATGTGTCCAGGTCCCAGTCCCTGGGCCCTGTGAATGTGTTACATTGCCTGGCAAAAGGGATTAAGGTTGCAGGTGGAATGAAGCCTGCTAATCAGCTGACCCTGAGATAGGGAGATTATCCTGGATTATATGGGTGGGCCCACTGTAACTACAGGTGCTTAGGTGTGGAGGAGGGAGGCAGGAGAGTTATGACAAGGACTCTGCCCAACGTTGCTGGTTTTGAAGACGGAAGGAGTGACCACAGGCCAAGGAATGTGGCAGCCTCTAGCAGCTAGAAAAGGCAAGCAGGTTCTCCCGGGAGCCAGCCCTGCTGACCCTTAGCCCAGCGAGACCCGTTTCAGACTTCCGACCTCCAGAACTGTCAGATAATGTATGTACTGTTTTAAGCCACTACATTTGTGGCAGTTTGTTACAGCAGCAATAGGAAACAATACACTCCCTCTGTTTCCTCCTGGGTAAAATGAGAATCATAACACCCATGTTATAGTGCTGTGTGGCTTAGGGAAGGTGACATACATGTGGTCCCTCGGACAGGGCCCAGCACACAGAAGATGCTCAAATCTTAGCTCTCAGGGAAAATCGGCCCTTCTTCTCATATCTCTGGTCACCCCCTTTAACCATAAATTATAATATTGGCTGAGATGGACTTACAGGAAGTGCTGGGATTGAGCTAATGGCTTTCCCAGACTCATGCACTCTGAATTCGTTCGGTACCTGGGAGGAAGGTCATTACCCTCATGGTGGAGGCGGAGAAGCAGGCCCAGCCCACCAGCAGCAGAGGTGGGATGTAGACCCACTTCCGCCAGAACCCCGGGCCGTGTTCCAAAGTGCTGCTTCTCCGAGTGTGGTCTGCAGGCCTGCGGCATCAGCCTCGCCTGGGAGCTCCAAACACAGAGTCTCAGCCCCCGCCTGCATCCCAGGATCAGCATCCTCATTTCAATAAGATCCCGGGTGATTTGCCTACGAGGTGAAGTTTGAGAGGGGCTGCTCTAGACCACGTGCTCTGCTCTCTCCTTGACCGGGCCGTTTTGGGCCTCAGGTGATTTCACTTCCTTTATGTGCTTTGGGCTTTATCCTCTCTGTTCTACTGGGCCATTCCTGTTCATCCTGCACAGCCTGCTGCAGAGGCCACCGCCTTTAGGTTCCCCTTCTGACCTCCTCGTAGAGTTGCTCTCTTTTCTAGACTTCGCACGTGCCTGTATCAGTGCCCTGAGCTCGCTGGTAATGGTCTTGGCACCTGCCTGTGTCTTGGTCTGGGACTCGATCTCCTGCAGAGCAGGGGCAGCCTCATGGCACCCAACAAACATTTACCAAGCACCAACCGTGTGCCAGGTGCTGATCTCAGCCCTGGGGCTACAGCAGTAAATAAAACAGGCCAAGCACTCTGGTCTCCCAGAGCTTATGTTCTGGGTGGAGAGAAATAACATGCACTGTGGACAAACAAACCAAGTCAGAGAGCGTACGATACGACGAAGAAAATAAAACAGGCCAGGAGGACGGAGGACAGAGCACCCCCCTGCCCAGCCCACTGCTGACTTGTTTCTGCGGCCTGTGAACTCACACGGAGCCTGACTCATATTAAACATTCAAAAGTTATCGAATTGGATCAAATCTGACCATTCTCCCAGATCAAACTATGTACCTTTAAGTTCATACCCTTTCTGGGCATTTGGTGGACAATATTTCCTACCCAGAAAAATCCTACAATTTCCCTCTTCTCCATGAAGTCTTCCAAGATGAAAGTGAGGAGTGTAGACTCCCCGGGCCCTGCAGCAAGCTTGCTCCCCTCTCTCGGCAGCCGACACCGCCGGTGTGGCCTGGCTCCCCGGCACCTGGCATTTAGTTATTGAATACGGCGCACCACGTGGCTGGTCAGCACACCAGGGTGTGCTCCCCAACCGGGGTCAAGGTCGGAAAATGTCAGCCTCTGAAAGGAAAGCTGGGAGGGTGGCCTAAAATGGGTGAGCGTGTCTCTCTTTAAAAGCAACAACTCACCCTAGGGATGCTCTTTAAAAGGGAGTAGATGAGGCTAGCCTTCTACCTGAATCTTATCAGCAAGCACTGCTCAGGGATGTGGGATATTCGTGTATTTATTTACAGATGCCTGGCTTTGCTCCCTCTGCTTCTGTGAGCTGCTATACCCTGTCTGCGCTGGTGTCGTTTTAGTTATGTTTTTAGCTGTCAAAAGACAAAGCCTCCGCCCGTAATTCGCCATAGGCCTAGAGGAGGACTTGCAAACTCAGATGCCTACGGAGGCCAGGCAAAGGCCACTAACGGAGCGAAGCAGCCACGTGGGCCATGTAAGCCGCTTGGGAGCAGTGGGGACTTGGGAGAAGTACTGAGCACCTGCCACATGGAAGAGACATCTGCTGCCCAGCTCCTGAGGATGGTTGCCAAGCAGGGATGGGACCCAGGGTTACAAAAATCTCCTGGTTTTTTTTCAAGGAAAGCCAAAAATGTGCATTTTTATAAGAAAGTTCTCGATTTGTAGAATATTTGAGCCCCAAACACAAGCACTTGCAGATCACCCTTTGCAACTGCTAGCACATAAATAAATAGTAAACACACATCTAACAAGCACCTGGCATTCACCAAGCGCTTACTATGTGCTAGCACCTCAGTGAGCAACTTATGCGGAGCATCTTCCCAAAATTTCACAACCAACTCATGAGGAAATACAATTATTTCCCCCATTTTATGCATGGGAAATTAACCTAGAAAGGTTAAATTCTGCATCCAAAGTCACGTGGCTGGCAAGTGATAGGGTCGGGATTTGAACCCAGGTTGGCAGGTGCTAGAGCTGATGTGAACTTCAGGCCCGGCAGGAATAAATACATACTCTGATTATGATGCTGCCGGGAAAACTCTGCGATTGAATGTGCATTGCAATGTCAGACGCAAAGCTTTGCGCTACGTCCTGTGTTCATTCCTTCTTTCATGCATCCAGCAAACACTGACCAATCGCAGTCTAACCATCCCCCTGAGGGGGTCTCTGTCCAATCGCATCCCTCGTTACTAACGCCTCCCCTCCCCCACACCCGGCCCTCCAGCAATGCCACTGACCTCACGCGGTCCCCTAAACACTCTGCACTCTGTCACACCTCTGCCTAGGATGGCGCCTGGCACGTGGTAGCCACTTAGTAAATCTTGTAGAAGAAACGGATGGGGGACTCACGGTCTAGAGGTGGAGACAGCAATGGAAACAAGCGACACGGCGGATGGCAGGTGCCGCGGTAGAGGTGTGCACGGGTGCCGTGGAAGGAAAGAGAGAGGGAACCTGACCCTGGCGGGAGCAGGGCGGGAGGCAGCAGAGACCCTGGGGGAGTGACGACTTCTCTCAGTTCCGAAGACAAAGTAGGATGTGGCTGGGAAAGGGCCGTCTAGGAAAAAGCCAGGGGAGAGGGAATCTCTGCAGCCACCCGTTCCGCCTCCACGCGCTGCAAGGGAGGGATGTCCTTGCACTCGGAGCCGCTTCTGTTTTCAAGGCAATGGGAAACTCTGTCCGCCCCCCCACTCTGCCCTGGGTAAGGAGCATACCCCAATTTAAGCTTCAAAATGTTGAGGACTTCATTGTGCAAGGGGGTACAAACAGCAATTTCCGCTCAGCATTGCCCGCAACTTCTCAAAGAAATTTATTTATAGATTTGGAGGCCAAGGGAAATTTGTCAATATAATTAGCATAACAGAAGGCTGTACACAGGTTTTGGGGTTGGACAGACCTGGGTTGGAATCCCAGCTCTTCCTCTTTCTGTGCAAACTTGGTTAAGTTACTTAACTTCTCTGAGCCTCTTTAGATGGAGATAATGGGTATCATAGCACATATCTTCAGAATTGTGAAAATTAAATAAGAGATAACCTTTGGAAAGCATCTAAAACAGTGCTTAGTACAGAGGAAGCACTCCACGAATGATTAGCTATTATTATTATTACTATTGTTATTAGTGTTGCGATGGCAGAAATCTTGTTTTGCAAACAACTATTTTGTTCTCTGCAAAAAATATGCTGGAGGAAAATTGGGGAGAATTGTCAAACTCAGGGAAAATTCAGGAAGGATAAAAGATGAGGCTTGCCCTTCATCAGAGATAAAGATGGAGCTCCAGGTTGGGGAGCAATGTGGCAGAAGAGTGTGACCACCCTGCACGCAGAGCGAGAGGCGAGCAGAGAGCGAGGCTGGAGAGGCTGGCACTGGGGCGTTTAAGTCGCATGGTGGGCAGCGTGGCGAAGCAAGGGGTGGGTTCTCCGTGCAATGAGGCTACAGAAGCCACACACCTGGGATCGTGTACCTAGTCCTTGGCATTCTCGTGAGCAGCTGGAAGACCACCCAAGGTCAAGGAAGTTCAGGAAGACTGAATAAACACAGTGTCAATAAGGAAACAGGGTGGCGGCTCCTTGGGCACAAACCCAGGGCTGCCAAGTCAGTGCCTCTGGGCTGGGCGATAACTAACAAGGATTTCCATGGAGAGGGAAGGTGACCGCTGCCCAGCAGGCAGAGGCTCACCAGCTTCCTGAAGCTTTAAGGCAAAGCTGTGGCCCGGGAGGGCCCCAGAGAGCCTCCGAGGCTGCAGGGTGCAAGGGAAACACCTGCTTGTTCTCAAGGGTTTTGGAGAATATGGTTCCAGCTAAGCCTAGGAGAAAAGACTGCCTCGAGGTTTTGCTTCAAAGCCTGTCTCGCTCCCTGGATGGGGAGCTCCTCGAGGCCAGGCACCCTGCCTCTGCTCATTCATTCAACACGCAGCTCCCGAGACCCTGTGCGCCAGGCAGTAGACGAGGCTCTGGGGAGATGGCGGTGGACAGGCAGACACGGTCGCTGCTGCCCTCGCGGAGCTTACAGTCTTATAGGGACACTCAGGTCAGAAACAAGTAAAATAAAAAACAAAAATAAAAAGTTAAAGAAGGCAATAAAAGAGCGTACACGACTTGGGGCCATGTTAGACAGGAGGTCAGGAAGACTGCTTGAGAAGCGACGTTGGAGTAGGAACTTGCTGTAATCGCCTGTTTGTAACGCGGGGCCTGGCGCGCGGTGTGTGCTCAGCAATGCTCGTTACACCCGCAAGTGGGGCGAGAGGGCCCTGGATGTCCTGCCGCTGTACATCACTCACGATCTCCCTTCCCCCCTCACTCCCCATTTACTACAAGAACTTAGCGCGAGTCACCTGGTTACTGCAACGACCTTCGCGCTGTGCCTCTCACCACTCAGTAACTCACACCGCCTCTCAGCCCATCCATCCGTTAGACCCTCAGCAGCCGGTGATCCGGAGGCTGGAAGACCCTCCCTGGCTTACCACCTTTTGCCCACCCCGTTTTTATAATACTGAAATACAAACTGCTCCGTGAGCCATTTCTGTCCCGTTGGGATCACATGTCCACGGCCTTCCAGCCTCACCCTTCCCTGCCTTCCACCTTGCAGCCACACGGGACCACTGGCACTCCCGCGTGGGTGTCTGTGTTTCTGCACATGCCGTTCCTCCTGCCTGAAGTACTCGTCCCTCCCTTAGCTTGCTCACCCGTCCTTGAGCCTTCAGAACGCAGGCTTCCCTGGCATTCCCTCCTCCCCAGTCTCCGTGCTCCCAGGATCCCTTGTGCTTGTATTTCACGCTGTGCCGTCATCATCATCTGTTCACTGGTGTGTCTTCTCTACCAGACTGAGCTCCTCGAGGGTGGACATGGAGCCTTTCGACTCTACCCTAGAGTCTCGCACATCCCTGGCAGGTGCTCAGGGAACAGTTGTTGAGCAAAGAGCAACGATCACCCTTTTCCTCATCAACAAAGTTGCTGGTAACACCACATTCTTCTGCTCTATGCTCATTCCTGAGTCACAGGACAGGCACGAGCTGCAAGCTGGAAAAATCCCTTCGGCTCTCTCAGCACCCTGCCTGGATTTCTCCCTGCCAGCAAGATAGCCTCCCCTCTTCCTTTGATTCTAAGGCACATATTTTACGTTTCAAGGTTTCTGAAATTAGAGTGCATTTTATAATCAATGTGGAACATCAAATTTGTTCCCCCCCTCCCCTGAAGGCAATTTTTTGGTAGCTAGTTCATTTTCCAATTGGTCGTGTCTTAGAACTGCGAGGAGATGGGAGAGGAAAGATTTTTATGCACCCAGAAGAACGGACCAGGGTGCTGGCCAGGCCGTAGTGGCTCACGAACAGCCCCATGGCAGGTGACATGCGTGTCTGGCATTGGGGAGTACAGTTAACATCTCTCTACTCTCATTCCTATTTTCTAAAAAGTCTAGTGGTTATAACTGAGCCTCATTCAAATTCCAGCTCAAATCCTCGATGATCCTAACCGATTGTAAAAGATGCCAGGAATCTCTCCGAATTGTGGGAGGGTAATAAGGAGAGGCGATGCCAGGGGCTGTCTCAAAGGTCTAGGATGAAATGAAGTTGTTTTGTGAGATGCCTGTTCCTTAGGATCTCCTGCTCAGACGCCCTGGAGGGTCTCGGGGGCAGGCCTGGGGGCTCGTTCACTATACCTATGTTTCACACAGGGTGGCCCGCACCGTCACACCTCCACTGGTATTTTTTGAACTTAGTCGGTTTGAATTTAGCTGGGTCTATTTCCTCCCTTCTCTGCACTGTCATGGGACATTGTGAGGCCTAAGAGACCCCCACACTCAGGTCGGGGTGCAAGCAGGAGGTGCAAGGCAAAGATGTGAAGGGAACGGGCTCCTCTAAGCCTCACAACAGCCTCAGGGACAGGCATTATCATCTCCGGTCAGCAGATGGTACAGTGAGGCACAGAGACAGAATTGACTGGCCCTGGGTCACACAGCTTATAAGCTAGAAGCCAGAAGATCAAAAAGAGCAAAACTCTTGAACAAAACTAACAAAGCCCTTGGGGTCTTGACCACTCCACTTCCCCATCCAACAGCATCCAGCCTGACCTCTCCAGCTGCACATCCCCTCCCTCTCGGTTTTCAAGCCACCCTGGCCTTCGCCCCTACTTGTCTCACTTTTATTCTCCTCCTTCTCTGCACTTGCTGCCCTCTGACCTACAGGAATGTTCTTCCTTCCTTTCGTCACCCAGTTAACTCCTATTCATTCGTCAGAGCCCCATTCCCATCTCACCTCCTCAGGGAAGCCTTCCCTGGTTAGATACAATCCCAGTATTAGAAGCTCACAGTCTCATGAGTCTCCCTGGATAGCACTTATCAGAGTTGTAATTTATATGTAATATATATGTAATGTATGTGTGAGATTCTTTAAATTCGAGTCTGTCTCTTCTGTGAGGCTCTCAGCACCCTGAGGGCAGTGACTCTGAAGGATGCTGTTTCCCATTGTGTCTCCAAGCCCTGGCCTAGCGTTTGGCACCTCGTAGGGGCTCATAAAAATTTAACCAAGAAAATGAATGAGCGGAGGAATTGCCTGACCTGTGGCTGTGAACTAACCTGGAAACTTGAAATTCACATTTCATTTGAATATGAGTTTTTGGCCAAAATACTTATATTTGGGGCTAAAAGGAGCCATTGAGTTTTGATAAATTAAAAAGTCTCTTGCATTATCAGTCTGGAGGTGAATCTTCTCCCCCTACTCCGACCTGAAAGCAAACAGTCACAGGAAGCTCCCTGTGGTCAGATTGTGAGACAGACACTTTGGATGGCGTGGAGGGAGGAGGATGTGGCTGGGATCTATTTGGGGGACTTGCACCCCCAGAACTTCCTTCTCAGGCATTTATTTTCTCTCTAAGCCCTATTTCCCATTCTCTTTCTTTACTATTGTCCCTTGTGTGTTGAAACTCTCTCCCTTTCTCTCTTTCTCCCCATCTCTCTCTCCCTCCCTCCCTCTTTTCTCTCGCTCTCTCCTCTGTGCTGAGTTCATGATTTATTTTTCAGAATGTCATAAAAAATGATGCTTTGGCCACCACTGCTCACTGTGGCGGTAAGAAGGGACCACCATTGCTGAACGCCCCCCCCCCCGTGGCAGGCAGTGGCCGTTTGTTCATCAACAAGGGCAGGGTGGCATCGTGCACTGGCATGGTTGCTGTGGGTGCAGAAGGGAGCAGAACAGACAAAAATCCCTGCCCTCAGGAAGCTGGCAGTCTAGTGGCAGACAGGCAAGGAACACAATGAGCAAGCAGTGCAGTGTGCTGGAAGGGGGCAGGCACCTGCAAACACGAAAATAAACAAACCACCACGGAGGTCTACGAGGGGTGTGGGGTGGAGGGTGTTGGTTGCAATTTCAAATGAGGTGGTCGGGGGGAAAAGCAGGTGCCAGACATCCATTCATTTAATCCCTAAACCACCAGCCACCCTTCGAGGAGGATATTATATTTCCTTTTTTTACAGAAAAGAGGCTTGGAGAGGTTGAGTAACTTGCCCCAAATAACACACAAGGCTGCAGTGCAGGAAGTGAACCCGGGTCTGTGTGGCTGCAAAATTCTCTCAGTTACACCACAAAGCTACATCTGAAAACTTAACAAGTTACAGGCGATGCCAATTTGCTATTTTCTGAAAATGCTTGAAATCATGAAGCAATGGACCATTTACATCGAGGACACTTCCAAAACGAAAGGACGAAAATGAAGAGGTGCGTGGTGAGTTTGGCCTGAAGTCCGGGGTTAGGAATTGAAAGTTGCACTCTCTCAGCCTTAGCTACTCTGTTCACAGGAGCGAGGGGGTCAGGGAAAAGTCGCTGCCACTTTGAAAGGTGCAGGGCAGCTCAAGACAGCAGCTGGGAGGGGGTGGCATGTTGGGGGCATTGGGTGGCTCAGAACTCAGGCTTCCTGGGTGCTCCACGGGGGACACAGTGGACAGAGACAGAATAGAATCCGGTGCACACAGAGAGTATGAAACAAGGCCGCAGCAGCTCGGGTCCGCTGCACAGAGCTCCCGGGAGGCTTTCGGGGTGCACGTGGCAGGGGGAAAATGTAGCTCGATGAGTCACAAGAGGCCTGGATTCAAGTTCGGGCTCTGCCACTTTCTGCCCACATGACCTTGGTGTGTCGTCTGGCTCCTGTGAGCCTCATTCTGCTCGCCTGAACCGGGGAAGCTAGGGCAGGGAGCGTGGTGGGAAGGGCTGGGACTTGTGAGTGGAGGAGTCAGGTTTGGCTAACAAAGTGGGAATAGTGAATGACACTGGGCCGGCTCTACGGAGACTGCTCATTAGAATCCAAGCCTTGGGGAGAGCTGTCAGGGTCCTGTGAATTGGATGGGAGGTTTGCCAAAGAGTAGAAGGTTCTAGGGGGAGTAAACAGGGATGGTCCATTCTGATGCCAGCTCTCTGCTCAGAGGTGTCTACACTGGTGAATATCAAGATCGAACCGGGAGGGGTGGGTGCCGGGAGGTTGCTTGGGGGGTACAGTGGGTGTTGCTCCAGTGGCGTCTGCACCTCACCAGTGGGTAAGGCCCTGACTCCACCACAGTGCAGTACATCGATGTAGCAAAATTGCACTTATGCCCATGAATATATACACACGAAAAATAAATGGGGCGAGAAAAAAAAGGAAAAAAAAAATAGATCAAACTGAACTTTGGTATACTTTAAAAGAAAAATGGAAGAAAATCAGCTGGTTGTTTTTCCTTCCCTACCGAGGCTGTGTACCAATGATTTTTCTTTTCCTTTCTTTGAATAATTTGCCTTCCCTTTAGCCAGTTAGGAGCTGTGCAGCCCCAACGACTGACTCCTTTCGAATTCACTTATTTTATAATAATGGTTCATGACTCATTATTATTCTTTTAAAAAAGAAGTTCCAGGAAGAACAAAGAAGTCATTTCGACTTCCTCATCCCTTTTCTCTCCCTTCCTCCCTCTTCCCCCCTCTCTCTGTCTCTTTCCTGCTTTCTTCCTCTCTTGATTACTTGATTGTCACACGTCCTTACGATGTTTGCATTCATTTCAGCAATTTTAAGACTTTCTGCATCAATCCATTGGTGAATTTTTCTTATGCACCTACTATATGCAAAGTGCCTAAACAAAGTCAAATTATCTTGAGAATTACGGAGCAGTCCATCAGTACCTTCCATACCCAGCCTATCTGCGCTGAAAGGCAAGAGTGTCTGAAAGGCTGTTGGTTTTCCTAAAATAAAAGATGTATCCTTTCCTTCTGCAGAACAAGAGAGCCCTGGCTGGACCACGCGTGGAGCACTCCACCACCTCACAGGCCAAGCCAGGGCTGTGCAGTTAGGAACTTGGAAAAGACAATTTGGGGCAATTGAGACACTTCTTGCTCAAAGATGCAGAACGGCTGGCAGAGCCAACAGCCTGGGGAGGGGACGACAGGAGAAGCCACTGATGGAGGAGGAGCTCCAACATTCAGCAAAGGGAATGTGACAACCTGATCAGAGAGCGAGAGAGAATTCTGCTCTGCCTCCCAGTAAGGCGAAGGGGGTGAGAGCGGGAGAGAAAGAGGGACTGTGGCGGGTTTGTTTCTGCCACGGACCACACTGTACCAGCTGCTGGCTCCTCCTCTGCAGGGCTGGAAATCCTTTGAGGGAGCCGGGAGCTGGGACAGAGGGGAGGAAGGAGCAGGAGAGAATACACACAGAGAGTGAATTTCTTGCTGTCCCTGGAGACAATGTTTCCTTTAGGTGACAACAGAGGTTAATATCGTGAGCAGCGAGCCACTGAGCGCAGACACCTCGCTTGGAAAAAGGTGTTGGAGATTTATTGAACTCTTCCCTGAAAGAGCCAATTCATCTCTCCATTCAGAGACCTTGATGCAGCATTCCTGAAACGTTCGAGAACTTCTATCATTGTCTACCTACCTGTATCCACTGTCCCCCAAGCCCACCCGCTGCTCCTCAAATCCCACTAAGGACACCGGCCTGCTAGGGTTTCAAGTTCACACACGCGGTTTTCAGGCATTTACTCTGCAGAGGAAAAAACAAGGGTGGTAGTTTCTTCTCCATCCCTCTCCCCCTCCCGCCGTGGCTGTCCCTAACAGGTGGTCATGTCTCTTCTCATTCTACAGCAGACTAGTTAATTTCAAAAGCAGCAAGAGAGGCAAGGACTTTTTTCTTTTTTTTTTGATTCTTATTTTCATCAAGAGGGGAATGAAAAGAATCACCTCAGGAGACAAAAAGCCTAATGAAAACCAGAGAGCAAAAGAGATCAGAGGAAGACAGGGCTGTGTTTCATCTGGAGTCATTAGCGGCATCTTAGAGAGATTTGAAATCCGTTCACAACTTCGTGGATATGGGCAGACAACACAGACAAAGTGACGATGGGGGAGAGCTTTTTTGAAAGTCCAATTTCTCACAAAAATCACAGGCTGGGGGAAGCCAAAGCCCTGATAACTTGATCTCCATAAAGGCTGACCCTTTTCTGAACGCTCATAAAAGCCAGCACATCAATACCCCTCAAGAACTGTCTATGCCAACTTTCAGAAATAAGTGAAATACACACACACATCCATTTAATTACACCTTTCACAGCCCTTAGAAATCAGTGCAGTCTTTGAAAACAAGCAGCTTAAAATCTCGAAACCACTTCCTAAGTGGTTAAGGCTGAACTTCCTAAGGTGGCCCCAGGCCTACAACGCCCTATATTGACAGAGGCTTTGGAAATTAAAGGCCAGGTCGAAATGCGGCCCTGAGCGCCAGCCCTTCCTGCCCGGGCCATGGCTACAAGTGGAAAGGGAATATCAACCCCGAAGAGAGCCTGGCTCAGCCTTCCCCTCACTGCCTGGAGGCAAGTGCCCAGGGCTGGACCACCGAGGCAGCTCCTAAGCCCATCGCACAATCCTTGGGAAGCGTTGCAATTCTAACACTTCACAGATGATTCAGGAAGAGGGAGGGCGTGCAGCTTGGAGAGAAAGTTAAAGGGTGGGCAGCACATTTGGGGATGTGGGCATCAAACAGATGGAATTTTAATGAAAATACTTAAGCCTTTTAATGCATAAGTGATCCAAAGCTACCCCCGGTCTTCTTACCTTCTGGGAATTATGTTTAAAAGATCACGGTATTAAGAATGTGCAAATAAAACACTGATAAAAAAAAGTATATTTATACCAACCCACCGATTGCCGGGTGTATTTACCCTAAAATAATGTGCTGTCTTTCCTCTAATCTCCTGGCTACATATCTCCCTCGATCCATCTAACTAAAATCTGAGGAAGGCAAACTGCCTCTATGATCATTTCCCTAAAGCACTCCTCATTCACTTTGCTTTTCTTCTCTTTTGGAATAGAAGTCTGTCATAAATGTTTAATTAAATGGAAGTCTTTCCACTGTTAATGACTAGCTGTATGAAAGGCTTTTCATTTTTTTTAAGGAGGAGTGTGTGTGTGTGTTTAAAACAGTCCCTATTAATTTCCTGATATTGATTCCCTGGCTGGGGAAGAGCATATAGTATTCAGCATAGAGCTCCTCTGCAGAATATGTTAAAGGCAGCGGTTTGGATTGAGAAAGGGCACCAAATGCAGTATGCGTCAAATAGACCATCGCTCAATGAAGTCACTTAGCTATTCAAAACATGTTCAGCCATCACTCAACCGTTTGCACCAAGAATGTTTGGAGGGGGCCATGGAATCTGTGCTTTCCCAGACGTAACCGTTTCCCAAAGAGCGGCTTTTGCTCAGTTTGGGTTAGACCCCCGGGGCCACGTCAGTTTCTCCCTCACCCATCCGTTTCCCTCTCTTCTCCCCCATCTCCTGGTCTCAACTCTCTGCTCAACCATCCAGTGTTGAGCTTAACAAACAATCCTGCAGTCCCCGCTTCCCGACGCTGCCTCAAACGGCCTCCAGTGTTGGTTCATATCAGAAGCAAAGCACATAAGCCTTTCTTTCCGCATGGAAACATATGTATCACTCTGTGCATGTCCTTCTATGGGTGGCTGTAGCTTGCACACGCAGGCATGTGTAGCCATTCAAATGCAGTCTCTCGCATTCAAGTCTGTTGCTAAATGCAGGTTGTATGACCTGCAGGAGTTTTTTTCTGTGCTTATTAATGTGTCCCCAAAGCACATGCCTTCATTCGTACCCTGATCTCACAGCTTTTACACCGTGGGGGTCCCTTTTCCCACAGCACAGGCACACACGCCTCAACGACCCTGCAAGACCAAGGCGAACAGCTGACACCCCCGCCCCACTGCTTCCCCGGTTTCCCCCCTCAACCTCGCGGTGCCCTCGCCTCCCTGCCTGCCTGCCTGCCTGCACAATGTCTGATTCCCAAACCGGGTGCAGTGCTGACTCTGCTCGCTCCGGCTAACAGACATGTCACTCCGTGTGGAAGCGAATCGGTTCTCAGCCTGACCTGCAAGTGAATTGCTGTTTATTAGAACTTGGGCTTGTTTCCTGTGAGAGACGTATGTATTTTTAGACTTTGAAAACGTTAAAACACACACATACACACACGCAGCCAGCCGCCTTGAACGATATGTGTGGCTCATAGACATTACGAAATGCTCTTGAACTCAGCCTGAGATCCTGGAATAATTAGGATTTACCAAATAAGGATTCTTTGAAAAAACAGATTTTTTTTTTTTTAAAAGGAGATTTGCAGATGATGATGAGTCTGGGACTTTCGGGGAGTAGAGAAAGAGGAGGGAAAAAGGAAGAA
>RJWJ010009149.1:0-28786 GCA_004363605.1 Indri indri | reverse complement strand
CAAATACCTTCTAGGCAGCAGGTTCTCCATAATCCAGAATGGGTCATGACTTCCTCGTTCTTTTTGCTGGTTTCATTCTCACTGACACTTTTGGTCTTGCAAACCCCTCTGGAGTAGAGCCAATAGTCGGTTCCCACAGCTATGGTCATCAGGCTGAAGGCAGCGAAAGCACCAACGGTGGTTAAAAGCATTTGAACACCTCGATCAAACAGCCCCATAATTCTTCATTATATAAACACCCAACCGACTTCTGGTTCTCGGGAGAGTGTGTGCGAGGGTGCGAGTACTAAAGCAAAAAAATAAAAATAAAAATAAAAATAATTCCACTACTAATATAATGGATATATGTGTGAATAGAGAATATGGAGTTATAAAAAAAAGGGAGGTAAGAAAGCTCACGGAAAAGAGTGTAAATTATAAAGATCACACGGGAAGAGAGGCTTGCCTTTTGAGATCACAAACTGTTCCAGTTGCAGTGATTTTTTTTTTTAAAAAAAGGAAAAAAAAAATAAAAAGACACCCCCCACCCCCCCCAAGTGAGATGCCTTAATCTCTTTTTCTAAAATTCTGGTCTCCAGTTTCCATATGTGATAGCTAATTTGGAGATGGCTTCCACAGTGAACCAGGGAACGGCCGAATTCTCAACACCGTCTCTCATGGTCGGGACCTAGACAGTTAGAGACCGCAAGAGCCGAGATGCAACCTCCGGTCTTCGTTCTCGGCTCTGCGGCCTGCGCCATGAAAATCCTTTGCTCCGCCAGTTCTCTTCCTTGGGGGGTCTCGGCGCCTGCTTTTCAGACCAGACTTCCCAGTATTCGGCGAGCCCTTGAGCTCAGCTGCACAGGTGCGGGGGTCTCGCCTCCCATGGTCCTGCCCCGGCGGCGGCGGCGGCGGCAGGGCGGGCGCGGCGGCGGCGGCGGCGGCGGCAGGACGAGCAGCGGCGGCGGTTATTGTTGTTGGTGGCGGGGGGAGTGTTGGCGAAGTGGGGGAGGGAGGGGGTTTCTCCCGGAGACTCGAGGCGGGTTTCCCTCCCCCTATCTGCAAAGCTCCTGGAAACCAGGCGGCCGGCGTCTTGCTGCAGGATGGGCCGCCCGCCTGCCCCCCCACGCGCCGGCGGCCCGCGCTCCCACCTACTGCATCACCGCCGGTGCTGAACTGGACAGCTCCCCGCGCCGCCCGCGCCGCGCTCCGGGCCGCCGGCCGCCCGCCAGGAGGGGGGCGCGGGCCGCAGTCCGCCCGCTCCCGGGGCCGCGAGGCCGGCGCAGGGCGGGGGCTGCCTTCCCGCTTTGCGCCCCTCTCCCGGATCCTGAAATGAGCGCTCGCCCGGGCTCCCGGAGCTCAGAGGAAGGCGTAGCTAGAGACAGCTCTCTGCCTCTCCCTCTCCCCGCACTCTCCCCTGCCCTCCCCCCTGGTGTTTCTTCCAGCTCAGCCTCCTTCTCGTTCCGTCTCTACGTGCCCAGAGCTTCAAATACAGCCCTCCCATCACAATCAGACGGGCACAAAACTTCAACCAGCCGTTTCTCTGCCTGGAAGCAGTGAAAGTATAACCTGGATGGGTAATTACAAACACCGTCTCTGTCTGTTTTTTAGATAATCGTGTCACTTTGCTTTTCGGGGGATTTGTTTTGTTCTATCGGCTCGCGAGATACATCTCCTTTGAGTTGTTCCTCTCTGGTCTCTTTGTCTCTCTCTGGCTACCAAGGGGTGCGCGTGGCACTGTTGTGTCTCTCTGTAGTTTTCCGTGAAATTGCAAATCTTGCTTCTACAAGCAGACATTTTGGAAAGATTATTCATGAAAAAGGGTGCGAAAGGGTGTCGAGCAGCGGGGGCTCGGGCAGTGATTTTCATCTCAAGGAAGAACATGTTTTTAGGGCTGTGGGTGAAATGCGAATCCTTCTAAGTTTCCTGTGTCATTCATAACTGGTTTGGAAGAGATAAAAAAATCTCCCAGCTGTGAACACCGAAACGCATAACCGTCCCCTCTTCCTCAGCAGAGTCGTTATCATGGGTTAATGACAGCGTCACCTCTTGTTTCTATATGTGCAACTTTTCCTTAATGTGACCTCTGGAGAAAGAGCAGCACATCAGTTCCTGCTGCTACCGATTACATTTTCTTCCCTGATCGGTTTTCCAGTTAGGTGAGCAGGAGCACATGAGCCATGACGTGGGAGCATGTTTTTGATTTTTTTGGGGGGAGGGGGAGCCTGAAGAGGGCCGTGAGTCTGATAGGCCAATTGGAGGGATTAGAGATGCTTCGGTCTCATAACTCAATTATTCCATACTTTCCTCTCTCTCCCCTCACTCTTTTTCTTGAGATCATTTGCTTGACAATTTCTCAGTGATCTGGTGGTTGTCAGAGAGTACATAAGGGATGATTGGATTGCAAACAGTCTTTGTTTGGTGTAAGCCCGTTGCTAACTGCCTTCCCTCAGCTCAGACCTGGTCTGCAGGTACGGCCCGTGCATGCTTTCTGGCATAGGAAAACTACCTGTTTCTCCACCCTGCACTGAACTTCCCTCGTCCCACTCTGTTTTCCCTTCTCAGAAGGGCCAGAGTCCTACCAGGGGCAATTGCTGTGCTTCTCATATCTGGGAGAGGGTCCTGGTGTCTGGAGAATAGAACCAAGATTCCTGCAACCTCTGTTAATGTGCAGCAAGAGCTATATATTTGCAAGCTGAGGATTTCTCCACTTTGGTGTCTTGTCCTGTGAGGATGGGCATGGGAATGGGGGTGGCAGAGGCTGATCTGCTGATCCCACTCAGCAAGGGCGCTTGCAGGTTCAGCCAATGGCTCAGATGGGTGATTTTCTTGGCTTTCGTCCTTGAGGAAAAAGTGAGGGGCAGGCACCAAGGCCTCTTAGACAGGCTGGGCCTTTTGGGGGGAGTCAGGAGAAGCTGGGGTGTGGTCACACGAGCCTGAGGTGCTTGCCGTCACTTATGCCCATTGCCTTGGTTGCCTTTGACTTGTCCAAGAAGTCCCTTCAGACTGTAGAAAGAGCCCTTCTTCTCATCCCCCTACCCCTTTCAGCCCAAGCCCTGAACATTTTACTCAAAAGAAATCACTCACAGAGGCTCAGAAGCTTCTGCGTGCCCGCAGGACCTGCTAGCATCTCAGCCACCAGCAGCGGCTGCAGCTTTAGCAGCATTTGATTAATCTTCTGGCCAGATGATCATTGAGAAAAGGAAAGGGGGTGGGGGAGGAAAGTAACAGCTTCTAGGCTGCCAGCCCGGAGAGAGCAGAGACTTCTGGAGACAGAGCGGGCCTGGGGCACAGCTTGACTCTGCTGCTTGGGAACTGCCTGGCTCCACACAGGTCGGCTTCCTAGAACCTCAGTTTCACCCTGTGTAAAATGGACACCTTGGGACCTGCCTGTCCCTTTCCAAAGCTCTTCCCATCCACTCCCTCCTTGTCACTGCCCACCGCCCTGTTGGAACCTCTGTCATCGTTTCTAGCTCTTTACTGTGCATGTGTGGTCTCCCTCACCGACTCGCAAGCCCTTTGAGGTCATGGCCATGTCTTGCTCACTATTATATCTTTGGGACCTAGCACAGGGCTTGATACAGAATAGATGCTTGATAAACAATGGCTGAGTGATTACCATGAGGATTAAATCATGTAAGATACGTGAAGTGTCTGGCACACAGTAGGCACTCTAAGTGTGGGTTTCCTCTTATTTCTCCTCCCCCCTTGTATATCCAGAGTGGTCTCCGGCTTCTTCTTCTATGTGACTCGGTATCACTCTCCTCCCCCTTCCCAACCTAGCTCTATTCCTTATGTCCCTCCTGCAGACCAGGCAAGGCTGCCTGGGAAGAGCTGGCTCGGTGCAAGGCCCATTCACTGGTCGGGACCCACCAGGCACTCATACTAAGTAGCTGCTAAACGGATGCTCTTAGGGAAGCAGCTTTGTATGCCTGTGGTTGGTTACTTGGGAAGGGCTTAGAGGAAATTAGCTGAAATGCCACAGGCCTATTTTGAGCTGCTTCTTTGATGTAGTGGAAATAATATGGGATTTGGGTGCAGCAGACCTGGCCTTGAGGCATAAGGTTGCCATTTCCTGGTTGTTTGACCTTGGACACTCATTTAAGCTCTCTGGAAATTCGTCTTTTCGTCTGTCAGGGAGGACCACGGATATGAGCCTTACGGGGTGGTTGTCAGTGTTATGTGACAATAGCTAATGTTTACTGGGCTTTTGCTGCATGCCAGGCACAGACCTAAGCTGAATCCCACAGTGACCCTATGAAGGAGATGCCGCCATCATTTCCATTTTGCAGATGAGGAAACTGAGTCACATAATGGTTTAAGTGTACGGCATAAGGTTGCCCAGATAGTGAGTGGCAGAGCTGGGCCTCTAATCCAACAACCTGGTTTGAGAGCCTATGTCTTAACCGTCTGTGTCTTGACCTAAGGTAGGAACTTTCTGAATAAAGGTATTACAGCAAGGCTATGTACTTCATCCACAGATCTGGCAAGAATTTACGGAGTAACTTCTAGGTGTCAGGCATTTTCACACAGATTCTCACACTTAACTCTCCAACAATCGCACAAATGCATATTAATAACTTTAGCTGTGAGTAAACAGAGGCTCAGAGAGGTCATATCAAGTCCCAAGGTCATATATCAAGTAAATGGAACAGCAGAGATTTGAACACTGTGCACTTCTTCAAGTTCTGCTAGCTACAAGTCCAAAGTTTGTTCAGTTATTTATTTGTGCAAAGAATTAAGCACCTACTATGTGTCAAGTACCATGCTAATTCCTGCAGATGGAAAGCAAGACAGACATGGTCCCTGCCTCCAAGGACCTGTAGGCGAGCAGGAGAGCAGACAGCTAAGGAACAGCCACACTGAGGTGAGGAGAATGAGGTAAGGTATGCCGTGGGGCAGGGAGACCCAACCCAGTGTGGGGGCTGAGGGGCATCCGCCCTGAGCACACGACATTTAAACCGAGGGGTAGGGACGAAAAAAGGTACCTAGGCCAAGATGGGGGTGGGTAGGTGGGTGGTAGGTGTGCTAAGAAGAGGAAGAACGTTTCAGGCCGGGAGACTAGCTCGTGCAAAGGTTCAGAAGTGTGAGAAAAGATGATTGGTCAGTTTTACAGAAAAAATACTAAGCATGGCTGAGCCTAGGACGATGATAGGAGATGTTTTAGGCTCAGCGCCTGGAGACCATGGAGAGGATGGCGCATAAGAAATCACCTGGAGGAGGCTGGTGGGATGTGGAACATGAGATCCAAATCTAGAGGCAGAGAGACAGTATGACGGCTGTGGCCTGGCTCCAGGCAAGAGATGGTGGTGGCCTGGGCCGGCGCAGTGGCAGAGGGGCTGGGGGAACGTGGAGGTAATCTGGGGCACTTGGGAAGAAATCGATGATTGTTGGTGTACATCAGTGAGACGGGCACCGTGGGGAGGGAACAGGTGGGAGCGTGAGGGGTGCGGGGAGGGTGGGGAAGCCGAGGATCCTGTTTGGTCACGTGTCCAGTTGGGCTGCATCCGACTGCCTCTCCACTCCCTGCCCCCACTCCAGCTCTCCTCCGCTTGTGAATTAATGAATTAGGAATGTAAAGAATTCCCGCAAGTACATTCTAGTCCCACTTGCATTCCCGCTGGAATGTAAGCCCCATGGAGGCAGAGATTTTGATCTTTTGTTCACATTGCATTTCTAACACTTAGAACACAGCCTGGCACAGAGCAATGCTAGACAAAAATGAATTGTTTTACTGATATAAAAACCCAACTGCATGTCTGCTTTGTGCCAGGCATTGTGCTGAAGTACCAGGGGTGCAGATGAGATTAAAGTACCAAAGTCAGGGAGACTGACAAGTAGACAGCTAATCCGGGGCACTGTGACCGGTCTGGGAGAGAGCTGTGAGTGGCCGGCATTCCCCACTGCGTGTGCCCGCAGGCCCCGTGCTTCTCCTCTCCTGGCCCTTCTTCCTGTGTTTCAGAATTGCCATTTAGCGCCTGAGCTTGTCTGGCACGTAGTAGGTCCTCAATATGTATTGAATGAATGAATGAATGAATGAACAAAATGAAGATGTGCTATGGAAGTCCAGGGCAGGAAGTGTTCATTTCTGTCTCGAAGTGTCTCAGAAGGCTTTGTTTGGTGACAAGCTGACCCTCAAAGGCCAGAGGAAAAGGTCACACGTGGTCAAGGCGGAGAGGAGGGTGGTCCACGCAGAACCACAGCACGGGCAAGTGCAAAGAGGCATGAAGCAGTGTGAGGGAGCTCAAGGGGGTCAGTGCGGCTGATGGGTGGACAGGGAGGCTGAATCCCAAGAGACTGCTGTGCGGGGGGCTGGGGAGCATCACTGGCATTACTGTCCCGTGGCCCTTGCCCGGGCAGAAGCAGTGAAGTGGGAAGACAACAGGCTGAGGTGTCAGATGGACCTTGGTTTGAATCTCAGCTCCGCTGCTTACTCTCTGTGTGACCTTAGGCAGTGACTTAACCCTTCTGAGCCGCAGCTTCCTCGTCTGTAAATGGGGTAGTAGGTGCCTGGCTTTTCCCCTTGCACTTCCCGCTCCCGCTGTTGGAATGATTTCCTCCCTAGCTCATCATTCAGGTCTTAGCGTCACATCAGCTCCAGAACGGCCCTGCTGGGCACGCAACTTAAAACGGCCACTCTGTATGACACTGGCCTGTTTTGTTTTCATCGTAGTGCTTGTTGCAGCCTGTCATTCTCTTGTTTATTATCTGAAATCTCTCCCCACCCACTCGCCTCCCCCAGGATGATGTCAGACCTATCTGTCTTGTTCAGTGCAGTATCCCCAATGCCTGGAAAGTGCGTGGAATAGTGTAGGTGCTCTATACCGTGTTTTTGGATGTATGAATAAGGTCATGGTTGTTGGGATTAAACAAGGGGAACCAACTCAGCATTTGGAAACAGGAGGAGCAGGTCTCTAGAAGCCCCTGACTCTCAGTGGGTGGATGGGGTTGGGAAATGTGAGGATACCCCAGGATGCTGGCGGGAGGATGGTGTGTGTGCAGGGGTGAGGCAGAGCAGGGGTCAGACCTGGGGAGGCAGCACTGGCCTGGTGCTGCCCTCGCTGCCCCCCCAGCCCTGCTCTGCTCTCTTGGGCCCACCGTGGATGACCAGAGGCTTCTACCCTCAGAGCTCGGCCCATGCTGGGGCATCCGCTGCAGAGAGGCCCCGATGGGGCTGCTGGCCTGGGGCTGGGAGGGAAGGAGATGCCGGGAGAGCGCAGGTTTTACTCCTTGCGGCTGGGAGCCCCGGTGTCTGCTGCCAAAAGGGGCTGGGCAGTGGGGCGGGCGGGGCGGGCCCAGCTCAGAAACGGAGGTGTGTTGGGGAGCGGTTAGTTCTGAGTCCGACGAGAACAGGAAGCAGCAACCTCACGTGTAGCAGCACCCACAACATGAATCCCCACCAGGACTGCCACCCGCAGGCAGACACGTGACCCTCCCACTCCTCTGCCTTCCGGTTGGTGTGGGATTTCCTCAGGAACTGAGCTACAGCAAAGGGAATTCTGACAGAAAACAAATAATAAAGTTACAGAGTAGAAAAAATAAAATACGAAAAGGTCACATAAAGGTGCAGAGGACTAGCAAGAAGGAGAATGTGGAAGAGCAGACGGGGCAGGAGGAAAAGGTCATTTCTAGTGACTTTTAGGGGAGCAGGAATCCAACAGCGGATGGAGAACGTGAGATGCAGGCAACATACTTGGGCGAGCGAGGCTGGGAGAGGATGGAGACTGGTCCTGAATGGCCTAGAGACCGGGCTCTGCCCCCTCGCAGCCCCTCCTTACCACACTCTCCTGTCCCTTCCCCTCCCGCCAAACCAGCCTCCGCCTGTCCCTGGATCCCGGTGCCACGCTCACCGCAGGGCCTTTGCATCACTGTTCCTCTGCCTGGGCTACCGTCAGCAGGCTCATCTCCTCGTTCCTGCAGGTGTCTGCTCAGAGAGACCAACTGGCCTCCTAACAAAAGTTGCCCCACTCCCCATCAGTGCACATTCTTTACCTGCCGAACTCTTCTCCTTAGCCCTTAGCAACAGCCCTCACCTCCCACAGGTATTTATTTTCTTATCATGTGACAGCAGGGGCTTGGCTGTGTTTCTGTTATAATCCCTGCCTCTCACACAGTGTCTGGCACATGGTAGTGCTCAAAAATGTGTGCAAACTGATTGGTAAAATCCCTGGATCAGTAGGGAGAGAAGGGAAAGCTCAAGCAGTGAAGAGGAGGAAAGAAATTCCTCTGGTTGGAATATCCCAGAAAGGTTGGCCTGGAGCTCTGCATGGGGAGGGCACCTGCATCTTCAGAAGATGCTGGAGGGCTTCAGAGGGCCCTGGGCAGAGTGGGACCTGGAGAGGCACAGTGGGAAAGAAAAGGAGGTGACTCCTTTCCATGCAGATTTCAGCGGATCAGGTGATCGCTGGGTGCCATGCAGGCTGGGGAGCACCCAGGGATCTGTCCCAGTCTGATGCTTCCCAGCAGCACAGCTCCAGGCAAGTGAGAACAGCCTGAAGGCTCAGCTGCCCTGTCTGGAAAATGGGGGCGGCATCACCTGCCTCAAGGTGCCGTTCTGATAATTAAATAAAATAATGTAGAAAAAGTACTTCCAGTGCCTACTCCATAATAAGCCCTAAATAAATATTAGCTACATGTTGAGCTCCTATTGGGTGTTATGTGCTTTGAATAAAATGCAAAAATGAAGAAGATATTGCCTTGCTCAGAAGCAATTCTAGTCAAGTGGAGAGAAGCCTGCAAGCAGAGCTCGAGAGAATGTGGGAAATGGGGAGGGTGGTGAAGAGAGGCACGTGGGTGCACCCTGTGGAGGGCAGGTAATGCCACCAGGTGTTCAGGAAGGGCTTTGAGGAGCTGGTGACAGCTGAGCTGGGTCTTGAAGGAAGAGTGGAAGATACATGGCAGAGAAGGCCAGGGAAGGATTTTCTAGGCAGAGGAAATAGGAGATCCAAAGATACGGGGTGCGAAACAGTCATTCAGTGAAAGTTTGTGGAGCACCTACTGTGTGCTCAGGGCACATCAGCGAACAAGACTGGTGTACTCCCAGGAGACAGACACTGCACAATTGATTGTTTAATTGCAGTCATGATGAATGTACGGTGCGTTTGCAGGAGCTACAGGTGATTCTGTTTCGCCAAGGTGCTGGAGGGACTAGAGGAGATGAGCTGGAAAGGGAGGTGGGGCCAGGTCAGGGAGGCTTGAATTCAGCCCAGTGCCTTCTGTGTGCCAGGCTCTGTGTGCTGGATACAAAGATGAACACAACTAAGTCTGTCTTAGGCAGGAACCAAGGATGGAATGCAGAGTGATCAAGGAAGGTCCACAGGGTGGGTGATGGGCACAGCAGGGAAGGCTTCATGGAGGAGGTGACTGGTGCTTGCTCCTTCCTCCAGTTGAATAGCCTGCAGTTCTGCCTTTCAGGTGCTCTGCAGGTTTAAAGGGCGTCCATCACATCCAAGCGTGGCTCAATCGCAGAATGTTCCGAGCCTGGTGGAGTTCCTTGTCCAGGTCTTGGCTGCAGGTGAGGGAGGTGTTGACATCATATTGAGATATAGACCCAGAGACCAGTATATGGGAGGACCAACAGGCTGCTTCTATGCCTAGGTGGCGGTAGGGCCAAGGGCTCAAGAAATCTCGGCTGTACCTCTGTTTCTCAAGCTTGGGACAGGTATTCTACCTCTGTTTGCTCATCTGTAAAACTGATGTGCCGATGGTGTTATGGGGCTGTTGTCGTCATGGGGATTGAATGAGGTTGCTCCCTGGTAAGTTCTCATCATGAGTGCTTGGTTATTATGTGCTACCAAGTGCACCACCAATCCCACAAGTGTGGCTAACCTGGCTCCCTACACAGCTGGGCAGAATCACTAAGGGTTCTGAGCATCTGTGAGACGTGGCCCAGCACTGTATCCTGGTTCGCCAGGCCTGAGTGGGAACGAACTGTGGGGGGTGGATGAGGACCTCTGTCTCCTGTCCCCTGATAGGTTTTGCAGAATGTCAAGTTCTTTTTTCCCTCAAACAGCTTCCTGTTCATCAGCCTACAGGTGCCTGAACGCCCCACTGGTGTCAGTCTGGCTCTGTCGTATGTCTGTGGGTCTTCTGTTATCCGAGCCAGGTAACTCACTATGAGCTGACACACCAACCCACCACGAGGGCCTGCCTGAAATTCAGAACCCGCTGCACCCAGGGCGGCCTTGGGGGCTTCCACAGAGCCCTGGGGGTGGATCCCCGACTGGGCTAGGCCTGGTGTGCTAGCGGGGCTTCCCCGATCTCCTCCCCCTGGTCCTCATCTCCTTGTGCTGCAAATGCTCTTTCGTCGTCTTTCCAGAGAAGCCCTGAGTTCTGAGAGGCTGGGTCGCTGTTCCTCATGATTGTCATTGCGTCCTTTGTATCTTGCAGAGTTTGGCACAGAACCGGGCCTTAATATGTGTTTGCTGATAAATAGGGGAGTGTGTGTGTAAGTTAGAGAGAAGAGGAGGAAAACTGGTGACAATAGCGTATTCTCTTTAAAGACAGGAGACCCCGTTAACCAGCCAGTTACCACGACATCTGCAGAGCATGGGCTGTGTGCCAGGTATGCTTCACATCACATGAACTCATTTAATCTTAACAGCAAGCCCTTGAGGGAAATTCTGTCATGTCTCTAATTTTACAGCTGGGCAACCCAAGGCACAGAGAGGTTACGCAATTTTCCCAAGGCCACACAGCTAATAGGTGATAGAATCAAGATGCCAGCCTAAGGCTATTGCACTGCAGAGCCTCATATTAATGGATCACCGACTATATGCTGAGCACTTTCTCCTTTAGTGCTGCAAGAATCTTGGGGAAACTGAGGCTTAAGGGGATGACCATGCCAAGCCAAACAGCCAGCAAATGGCAGAGCCACAATTTGCACACAGCTCTGCCAGTTTGCAAAGTCCTGCCCAGTACACAGTGCGAGCCCCAGGTGGGGAGAAGCTCTGCGGGTCAGTTGCCTCCTGCCTTCCACTTGGCTCAGAGCGGCAAGTAGGTGTCTGCTGAGCCCCCACCCTCTTCCCGGCTCCTTGCTGGGCTGCGAGGCTTTATGCCTCGGCCTGCCCTTGCTGCCAAGGGGGTTAGGTTATATTTACCCCTGGAGGCCAAACTGAGTTGCGTAGTGGAAAGAACGCGGGGTGTAGAGTCAGAAGACTGGGTTAGCGTCCTAGTGGGTAGAATCCCAGTGACCTTGGGGAAGCTGCTTCCCCCTCTCCGATCCTCAATTTCTTCATCTGGGAAGAGGGAAAATAATAATGACTCCTCCGTATAGAATGGACTAATTTATATCAAGGATCTAGGACTCTGTGGTACACAGAGAGAGCTCCGGGAAGGTGTGAGATTGCCGCGTTTCCCAGCTCGGAACCGCAATGACGTCTACACGCGGCTTGTGAGATCTGGCCCGTCTCCTCCCGTCTCCCTCATTGTCCCTCCCCGTCCACGCAGCTGCCCCCACCCCGCTCCCCCTGCGCTGAGTCCCAGCTACACTCCCCTCGTGCTCTGAACGGGCCCCTCCGCGCTGTTCGCGGCCCACACCTCGCCGCGTCCTTCCGCGTAGACACGTGCAGACAATCTGCCAAAGAGCACAAACGGGGTACAGCCACACTCGCCAGTCCTTCGTCAGCCTGCTTTCCTCTTTTTCTTGTTCCCTCCTCTCTACATACACATCACTCTTCCGTCTCCTTCACACCCGTGTTAACCTGTGTATTTCTACGTGTTCATACAATCATGAACAAAATAGAGGTGCAAATCACAGTCACACGCAAACATGCTTGCACATGCCCATATGCACACTCGCGTACGGGGGCGGGGGGCGGGCATTCATTTACAAAACGGGACTGTAGGAGGAACTTTCTTCTTCTGGCTTCACTCATTCAAACACCACCACCCGTGGGAATCCCTCCGAGCCAGCCCAGTGGCTCTAATTCATTCCTTTAAAGGCGGCATCGTGTTTCACAGTGAGGAAGTACTATATTTTTTTTCATCTGGTCTTCTGTTGATGGACATTCACTTTATTTCTGGTTTCTGTTTCTGTTTTGTTTTGTTTTACCCCCTGCTATAAACAGTGCTGCAATAAACATCCTTGTACATACCTCCTTCCAAATGGAGCTTTTATTTTGATGGAACAGATTCCCAAGAGTGGCGTTGCTCAGTTGAAGGGCATGTGTATTTTTTATTTTATTTGATGTTGTCAGATTGCTTGTCAAAAATGCTGTAATACTTTGCCTATTCTCCAACAACTCACGAGCCTCCTGTTTCCCTCCATCCACTCTAGCAATAAGTATTAGCATTATTTTAAATTTTTGCCTGTCTGATGGGAGCAAAATAAAGTCTCATAGTTAATTTAAGTTAAATTTCCTGTACAACTCATGAGTTTGTGCATTTCGTCGTATGTTTGTTGGGCCATTTGGATTTGTGCTATGTTTTGCCTACTCTTTGCCCATCCAATCCTCCTTGTTCATTTCTTAACAGTTTGTAACAGCTCTTTGCATATATAGATATTAACATTTTGTTTGACATCTGTGTTGCAAAGAGTTTTGTGCCCAATCCTTTGTTTTTATATTGACTTTGTGAATATCTGTTGCCATAAAAGTAATTTTTATGTAGTAAAATGTCTTTTTGTATATGACTTCCTTACTTTTTTTAATGCCCCGAGACTGCCCTTGTCATCTCTGACATTTTCTTCTAAGATATTTATTATTTTAACTTTTTTTTGGCTGTTAACTCTTCCATCCATCTAGGGTTTATTTCAACTTTCTTACAAAAGACAGCAGGTTGTGCTAGCATCATTAATAAAACAGTTGCTCCTTTTCCAACTGAATCGAAATACCATCTCTGCCACATATTAAATTCTCATGAACACTTTGATCTGTTCTGAGCTCTCTGTTCTGTTCACTGATCTCTGTATCGCTTCCTCACCAGCACCATTCGGATTTGATTATAGGGACCTTAATGTGTTCTGATCTCTAATAAGCCACGTTGTTCCCCCATATTCTTCTCTTTCACAGAATCTGGTTGTTTCTGGGTCTTCGTTCTTCTACAGAAACTTTGAGCTTATTATATTCAAAGGTGTCACATATCCCCCTGGGTTCTCAGCAGGGGAGCAGGAGATGTTTGTCAATGACATTGCAGGTCTTATCCTTCCCCAAGGCCTTCTAACCCCCCCACTCCCAGGACTGTAAGATATGAAATAGGATTTACACCAAAAGTAGTTAACATGAAGGCGTATACCAAGCAGATGAATCTGAGTGGAGAAAGCTTTAGAGGTGCTGAGTCCCTTGCAGAGTTGTCACATTTGGGGCCCTTGAAGCAAAGAGATAAATCATTCATTTATTCCATATCTACTTATTGAACATTTACCATAATGCTAGACCTTATTCTAGGGTCTGGGGATATAGTGGTGGCCAAGGGAGACAAAGGCTCAATTTCAAATTGTGACAATGGTATCATGTTAATTATTTTTTGATGTGATGGTGATATTGTGGTTATGTTTAAAATAAAGAGTCCCTATCTTTTAGAGATACTTACTGAAATAATTACAGATAAAATTATATAAAGTCTGTGATTTGTTTCTAGATAACCTAGGGTTGGGGAAAATGGATGAAAGTCTAGATGAAACAAGATTGGCCATTAATTGGCAATATGGAAGCTCAGCGATGGGTTAATAGGGATTTATTATACAGGTTGAGTATCCCTTATCCAAAATGCTGGGGATCAAAAGTGTTTCAAATTTCAGATATTTTTTGGATTTTGGAATATTTGAATATACATGATGAGATGTCTTGGGGATGAAACCCAAGTCTAAACATGAAATTCATTTATGTTTCATATATACCATATGCGTAGAGCCTGAAAGTAATTTTATACAATATTTTTTAATAATTTTGCATATGAAACAAAGTTTGTGTACATGAGGTCAGGTATGGAATTTTCCACATGTGGCATCATGTTGATGCTCAAAAAGTTTCGGATTTGGGAACATTTCAGATTTCAGAATTTTGGATTAGGGGTGCTCAAACTATGTTCCCTACTTTTGTTTATATTTGAAATATGCCATGATAAAAACGTTTCGAAAATGCATACGGAGCTTATTATGCTCCAGACATTATTCTAATTGCCTTACATCCCTTCGTCCATAACATCCTCAAACTAGCTCTCTGAGGTGGGTATTATCATTCCAGTTTTACAGATGAGAAAAGTGAGTCCCCAGTCACTTGCCCAGGGTCGGCCACGGTAATTGGCAGAGCTCTCTGGTTCCGTGACCTTACTCTCAAACACCACGTCCTACCGTCTTGTACATCTCTGGCTTATTCCAGCAAGCCTATACATGCAGCGCTGTGTGTGATAGGATTATTTCCTACGGCAGGGAGAGCTATGCAAGATACAAAACAGGATTATGGGAGAGAGAAAGCCTGGTGGTGGGCGAAGGGGTGGGGTGATCAGAGAAGGCCCCTGCGAGGAGCTGAGAAGTACAGGAAGATGTGGAGGCTGCGTGGGGACCTGGGCGTTCATGCAGAGGGCAGGCCCAGTGCAAAGTCTCTGAGAAAGAGACAGAAAGAAGCCCGGTGGGGTCTGAGCACAGTGGACAAGGACAAGAGCTCTAGGAGCAAAGTGTCTGGCACCAGACCTCCCTGCAGGCCGTCGTTAAGGTGTGTTTAGGTTCAAAAAAAAGTGAATTAAGAGCATCTTAGTAAGATCATAATGATTTATTGGATTTATAAGCTCAATGATCATCGAGATACATTCACCTACATTTTGCAGTGTGAAATTCATCTATAACAGAGGAGTAATTTAATTCCAAAGCCAAATTAACTGCTCTTTGCCTTCTCGCAAAGTCACCAGCTTTTGATTTTTTTTTTTTTGCATAACTTAATTCAATTTTTTTGCCCTTGCTACATTTTCTCCAGCTCCTACATCTTTTTGGGGGTGGTTATAACATTATTATCTTATTATTAGTCACTAAGCAGAGATAATTCACTTTTCCAATTGATCTATGCTGCTTATAAAATGCCGCATCCACTGGAAGCAGTCATCTGGTTAGTGAATGCTGAGAGCCAGTGTAGACAGGCAACCGTGTGTGTGACGGGGAATTTGTGGTCAAACAGTTGCGATGTCAGAAGAGCACCCACGAGGCCGATTCTCAAGGGCACCGGTTGTGGTAACTGCTTGCATACAAGTCATGTTGCATGTGCTTAATATTTTACAGTTTCTGCTAGTTTGTATTTGTGCTAGGTAAATTTCTGACAAGGTCAAGTTCAAAGGATTCTGTAGATACAATGTCTCTAACCACCATGTCTCCCTTGAAAAAACGGCTGGCTGTACAAACGCATCTGTAGCGTAGCCTTCCACAAACCACACTCATCCGGGTGAAGTAGGAATGTGTACGTAGGGCCAATAGACCCTTCTGCCGTTTGACGTCAGCCCAGAGACGGTTAACTGTGGATGAGAGACATTCGGGGCATAAATAGCCGCTTGGTTCATTTTATGGTAGAATCGCCCACCCCTGAAGCTGCATGTTGGGAGAAGAGAATGAGGACAGAACATTCAATGGACTAAAAGGAGAGGCTATAAAATAAAACTTACTCTTTGGGTAAGAGCAAGTCAGTAGAAAGGACAAACTTATTCATAAATGAGTGTTCCTGGTCTTTCCTGCTGTCGACTTATCAGGTTTTGCTGATTCTTGACTAGCTTTATGGGGAGCTGTGGGATATGTAATCAGGAAGAAAGGGGGAGAAAGAAATGGCTAAGAAACCCTCTATTTAGGGCTCAGAAGAATGTATCAGGGTGTCAGAGGAAAGCATTTGGGAAGAACCACAGGGGTGGGGGAGGCAGATGGGAATAGAAAGATGAATTTTTAGAATTATTGCTGCAGACTCCGTGTCCCTGTGTGGCGTTTGAGGAACATAATTAAGGAGCTTGAGTTCTCGGGCATCTTTTGGTTGCAGACTGTGGTTCTTGGCCACACCTCTTTGTGGACGGGACCACATGGATCACGGCTTCCACAGGGTCACGGGGGCAAAGGAGCTGGATGCCAGAGGACGCTGCTCTGATAAGCTGGTAGATTGGCCAAAGATTTGGTCAAAGTTCATGCCAAAACGTACAATTTTGATGTGAGAATTTGTCGTTTGGTTTTTGGTGTAGGTCAGAAAGCCGGAAGAAATAAACAGCTCCAGATAGATCGTCCAGAGACCTGCGTACTTGTCCTTGGATCACTAGATGGTCCCTTCCTTCACCCAATAGACTGAGTGAGCAGTGCTATGCGCAGGCCTGAGCGAGGCGCTGGACATTTAAATGGTTTCACTTTTCTGGGGGAATTTTGAGCTTTGCATTGAAGGGTGAGTAGGAGCTTATACCCAGACAATGGAAGGAAGGGAATTTTAGGCAGAGGGAACAGTAGGTGCAAAGATGTAGAGGCTTAAAATGGCAAAGAGTCTTCCAAAAGCAGAGGGCAATTCGATGGACCTCAAATCTAGGACATGTGTGGGGAAAGATGTGATTAATTTCTCTATAATTGGCAGTAAGGTCCTGGCCCTGTTGTGCCCTGACCCCCCGTCTACAGCAGCCACTCTCTGGAGCCTGTGCCCTTCTCTGGGAAGAGCGCTGGGGCCCCGGCGAGGGTGAACCCTTCCCTCAGCTCACTTCAATCTTGCGTTTTCCCAGCACGCCCAGACCCTGCCCGGAAGGTGCGATCTACGGTTGGTTTTGAACACAAACCAAACCATTACTTGCCTCTTTTGGTTTGTTTTGTTAACAAGCTTTTGAGGCTTGTTCTTCAAGATTCCGGACCCCACCCTGTGAATACAGGTGCTGGAACTAGACTGTTGGGGTCACGGTTTTGCTCTGTCACCCACTAGCCAGGTGAACACGTGTGAGTCACTAAATCTCCCTGTGCCTGAGTTTTCTGTGTAAAGTTGGGATTTATACTATCGTTATACCTTCTCGTCTCAGTCAGTTATTGCTATAAAACAAACCACCCCCAGACTTAGCGACACCAGCAACAAGCATTGTTTTCTCATGCATGCGTCTGGAGGGGGGTTGGCGAGGAGAGGCTTGGGTTTGGCTTATCCGGGGTTGGCGCTGAGCGGTGGATTAGGCACAGGTCTTTCAGACCATCTAGGCTGGGTTTCGGGACATCTGGGATTTGAAGAGCCCGTAGGGACTGTCACAAACCACACAGTTATCAGAAGCATGGGAATGTGACTATCAAATAATTTTTTAAATGTCCCCGTTGTCCTGAGATCCTCAGTCTCACCCTTGTTCCCAGTTCTGCCTGAGTATGGCGTAAGGAATCTCTGCTTCTGGACGCAGGTGTCCGGCAGCCATCCTCCAGCCCAGAATCCAGTGTGGACAGCTCCTTCGAGCCTTGGGCCCGGCCCTCTTGGCCACGTGTGGCGGTGGAGGGAAGCGTGGAGAAGCCACATTCCCTGGGTCCTTCCTCTGGGCTGGACCTGGCGCTCCGTGCTTCCCCCCAACACCAGCTCCCTTGGGGTCTGAGTCCTGGGGCCACCATGCTCCAGCGGGAAAGTCACCTCATTCCCAGGTCTCAGTTTGCTCATCTGTCAGATGGGAGGGACAATGGTGTCTCCATCAGAGCGGTGTTGCAGGAACAGAAGAGATAAAGCATGAAGGCACTTAGCAGAGCAAATGGTAACCACAGTCGTTTAGTATCTCATTTAATAGCAACTCTTAAAACTGGGGATCCAGGGGACCTCAGAGACACCTCCTGATGTCTTTGACCTCAGACTGGGAATGGTCTGTTACTCCTTTCTCTCATTCTTGCAGGCCCAAAGGCTCGTTCCCTGGGGGGCTTTCCCCTGGCATCGAGAACTGCACCCCCTGGCATTTGCAAAAATACCTGGCGTGGGTGTGGCATTTCACAGTTTACAAAGCCCCTCATTCTATACAATATGTGACTACCCCACACATGCCCCTAGCACTTTACAGTTTGTACATTACAAAGCATCTGCTGGGGTTTAGTTTGCTGGCTCTTGGCTTAGAGATGAGAACACAGAGGCCAAGGGAGCCCTGCATGGGCCCCAGGCCCTGCCTCTGGGCAGCCCGTGGGGAGTGGCAGTTCCCACCCTGTGCCAGTCCTCCTGGGCTCTACCTCCTGCGCGCCCTCTGTGTCCTGCGGAAGATGGAGTCCTCCTGCGCGGGGCTTGGGAATGCTGCCACTGCTCAATGAGCTAATGGCGAAATTGGAAACTCAAGGGCTGGAGGCAGAGGGAAAAAAAAAAGACAAGCTTTGATTCATGGGCAGGAGGCTGAGTGAATGGGGACAACGCATCCTGCTGTCACCGGAGGAAACGCCTGGGTGGCATGTCCTTCGCGCAAAGTCTGTTCCAGAGGGGTGAAGGTCGTGGGAGTGGAGAGCTCAGCCTGCCCTTAGCTCGGGGCAACCCTGCTGGGCTGCCTGGGGAGCCGGTGGCAAGACCTGTGATCTCGGGGCTTCCCTGAGCAGAAGGTGTAAAGCAGTGGGAGGAGCTGGGCACAAAATAGGTGCTCATAAAACAAAAACACCTGGAAGCTTCTCTGTTAGGGCAGAGTGGAGACAACTTTTTATCTCTTTAGAAGAGGAGATAAAATCTCTGAGCTGCCTCCACTGGTCCTGAAGGTTTGCTTTCTGGAGTAGCAGCTAAGTAGCCAGAGTTATGACGATGTTTTAAAGGTAATGACTCACATGCTAGTGGTGACCATGGGCTTTCCCACGGGTTCTCTCTCGTACCTTCCTACAGACTCACTGAGCTGGGTGTGATCGCCGTGCAGGTGAGGACACAGGGATCTGAGAGGGACAGTGACTTGTCCTAGGTCACACAGTCAGCACACGGCAGAACTGGGCCTCCGATCCGGAGCTCCTGCCCCTAGCCCCAGCTCCTTCTCATACTCCATCTTAATTTGGGAGGAAATGGAACCGCCTGGGACAAGGGCAGGAAGGAAATTAGAATGTAAGAAGGAGAGTGTTATTGTCCCTTGAGCAGTTCGAGGTTCTCTCTAGATCCTTCGGACGGTGAAGTCACCTGCAGATGTGTTTTGTGACTGCAGCGAGAAAGCCTCCGACTCACCCATTTTTTTGTTTACACTTCAGATTCCCAAATTAATAGAGGCCTCCTCTGTGTCCTGGGAGGGCACCAAGCAAGCTCCCAGCCTGGAACTGGGAGATAATGGTAATTGATGGAGCCAGTCCGCGTGCGGGGCCTCCGCTTGGGAGGTGATTCAGCAAAGGGAGGTACACAGGAAAAAAAGATTCTGTGCTAGTTTGGTATTTTTCCCCAATAACTGCTCCCACCGTGCTCTGCTGAGCTTGGTTGTCTTGCTGTGGAGCTGGTTTCCTCCAGGACACCTCGGGTTGATTCCATAACTTTCTGGTCACTTTTAGTTATTAAAAAGAACAGTCTTATTTTGGTTATTAAGACTCAACCGTGTTCGTTTTAAAATGGCAATCTCATACCAAACTTGGTGTGTGTGTGTGCATGCGTGTGTGGGCATGATTGTGCACATGCATGTGTGTCGATAGCATGTGCATGTACGTGCGTGTGCATGTGTGTTCACATGTGTGTGCATGCCTGTGTGTGTGGTTCTTGGGAGCTTGGAAGATGCGGCTCGGCTCAAATTCTCCCTCCTCCCAGTTCTCTCGGGCAAGCGGGGGCCAACGCCACAGTGCTGGCTCCCAGAGCCCCCGAGAGTGGGTCGATGTTGGCTTAAGTCCTTGCCACCCACCATGACGTCCGCTCAAGCCACAGGAAACCTACGTGTCCTTGCCACACCAGGCTGTGGGCATCCTCCTCTCTGCCTGGCCATCTCCATGTTTCTTTCTCCCCACAACCTGGGATCGTCCAAACCGGGCGGCACCGGCTGCGCCGTCTCCATGGCTGGGGGCAGCTAGAGACGCTCGTGGAGCCTGGCCTGGGTGGGGAGGCAGGTGAGCGGGGCTAAGGCACTCCTGGTTTCACAGAGACACAGCTGGGCACGGACTCTGCATTCGTCCCCCACACCTGTCTCTCGAGTCTCTCCCTGGGAAATGCCGTCCTGTCAGTTTGATGTCCTTGTCCCTGGGGCTACGGGAATCCTAGGGCTCCAAGAATCAGACCTTCGAGATGGCTCTGGAGAATTTAGAAATTTTGCTCTCCCCAGTGAAACTTCGGGGCCTCTTTGGAGGGAGGTTGGGCGGGAAAATCCCCCAGGACGTCCTGCCGTCCGTCACACGCAGTGCTGTTCACTGAGCCCCCGCGCTGTCCCGGCGCCGTCGGGCACTCCGTACACATCATCTGGTTGAAGTGTCTCAAGACCCTGCCCGCAGGTTTTATTATCCTCGTTCTACAGCTGAGGAAACCAAGGCTCAGAGACATTAAAGGACTTGTCCAAGGTCGCGTGGGCAGCGAGTGGCAGAACTAAGATTTGGTCCAGATCTGCCAGTCTTCAAAGCCCAGGAGCGATGGCGTTTGTTGTTTGGGGCCACCTGGAATCTGTTCCTCATTCTTCTGCGCCCAGAGCCTGGTGTCTCTCGGAGCAGTGACCTCTTCCCCACTGGGTCCAGTCTCAGGGCACTGTCAGTTAAGACTTAGACATGTGACCCAAACTCAGCTGATCAGACCCTCTGTCCCTGACCCTGAGTGTAGAACAGAGAGACACAGTGACAGCCCGTTCCCCATACGCATGTACAGAAGAGAGACGCAGGCAGTCAGAAGCAGGCACCCTGCACGGACTGACGAGCTGTCGGGGGCTCAGCGTCCCGGACTCCGGCACCGCTGCAGTGGCTGCCCTTTCCCGGATCCCGGTTCTCCCGCCCTGTCAACCTGGTGGCACCAGTGTCCTCCCGGTAAATCCCCCACCCCCGATTTTATCGCTTCAGTCAGCCATAGTGTTTCCATTCTTTGCAATCAAATAATCCTGCCTGGGACCTTGAGCACGGTGGCGGTGGGGGCAGGGAACCCCTCTCTTCTCTGTGTACCGAGGAGTTGTGACACTTAACACTCAGAACAGGGCCTGGCACAGGCGGGCACTCAGCAGATGACCCTTGTCATTACTATTACTGTTCTCCTCTTGGGCTCTGGCTCACGTCGGGGTCCAGACCTGGGTGTGTGGCCGTGCCCGGCCCTCCCCAGCCTCGGGGCTGTTGGGATCTCCATGAAGCCTGAGCTGGCAGGTCTTGGTTCGGTTCCTGCCAGGCAGATGCTCGTGTCACCTGGGATGGACGCTCACCACAGCTGGCACTGACTGACTACGGACTGCGTGACGGCTCGGCTGGCGGGCGGGTGGGTGGTGTTTGTGCGGAGTTGGTCCTGCTGCTGCCCGTGTCGTGTCCCCAGGCCCCAGCGTGGGGCTGACCATCGTGCCCAGAGTGCTGCGGTCTCTCACCTGAAGGCGGGTTGCCCCACCAGCATGGTTGGGACCCACCATCCTCCTCAACAATGTCATCCTCAGCATTGTTATTAAGTGACAATCATTACTGTTCTGAGAACCTACTATGTGCCCAGCACTTTGATGATAGCAAGGACAATCCTAATGATAAAAGCAATAGCAACATACGTTGTCACAGTTTGTTCTTCCCAGCACTCTCATGGGGAGGCTTGTGCCCATTTTATGGATGAATAAGTTGAGGCCGAGGACATTGCTAGAAAAACACAGAAGGTGCTTGGGTTCCACTTGGTGTTTCTCCTCCAGCAGTGGCTCTGGCTGGTTTCTCCTGATTTACTTCAAGGCAAACACAGAAGGATTTGACTCTTTCAGAGACAGCACTGTTCGATCTACATGAGAAACACACATGCTCCTATTAATACGGCTTTGATCCTGCTCCTTACAAAACTATTCTGGCTCTGTTGTACTACAGGGGCCTTCACCTTCTCCCTGGACCATGTCTGGATCCTTGGGGACAAGTGGGGACATCCCTCTGAATGCTAACCGTTTATAGATGACTCCCAAATTTCTACCTCCATCCAACCCTCTCCTGAACTCTAGCCTGGCATCTCCAACAGCCTTCCTGACAGCTCCATGTGGGTGTGTGACCGACGCCTCCAACTCCATACATCCACACGCCTGGTCTCTGCCATTCCCTGACCCGCTTCCCCTGCAACTTCCTCCAGCTCAATGCTGGCAGCCCAGTCCTCCTCGTGCTCAGTCCAAAGCATGCAGGCATCACAAATGGATCAGGAATCCATCACTTCTCTCTCCTTCTACTACTCCCAGCCTAGTTCGAGCCACCATCCTCTTTTGCCTGGATTACCTTGGTGTCTTCCTAACTGGTCGCCCTGCTGCTATGCTGGCCCTACCTTCATCCATTCCCAACACAGTGGCTGGATGATCCTTCGAAGACATAAGTCAGACCATGTCACCTCTCTGCTTGAGCCTGGGTGGTGACTCCCCATTGCACTCCAAGTAAAAGCCAAAGGTTTAAGGGGGGCCCAGGGCCCTCCTGCTCTGGCCTCAGCTCCCACAGTCTCCTCTGCCTGCTTTGCTCAGTCACACTGGTCCCTTGCTGTCTCCACCATGCCAGTCTCACTCCTGCCTCAGGGCCTTTGCACGAGCTGCTCCTCCTTCCCCCAGAATGCGCAGGACTCACTTCCTCACCTCCTGGGCATCTGCTCAACGGGCTCCTCCTTCCCCCACCACACTGAGATCGCATCACCCTCACCCCATGCCCTAAGCCCCTCATTGCCCTCACCCTGTTCTCCTTTTTCTTTATTTCGTACCAAGTGTCACCTTCTGACATCCTTACTTAAGGCTTTTACTTAAGTATTTACTTTAGGAGAATTTGCCTGAGGAGATTCACGGTTGTCTGTTGTCTGACTCATGTCAGCTCCTGCAGGGCGAAGTCCTTTCCTGTTTTGTTCACTCGCACATCACAAGCTTCTGGAACACTGCCTTGCGCACAACGGACGCTCTAGGAATGGATCCTCAGCGGCTCTCCTCTGACCCTCACATTTCCCCCTGATGCTGGGGACAGGAGAACATCCATTCATGCCACTGTACAGGGTGCTGTTAATAAACAAACTGATCCTGGGGGCGGGTCGCTGGCTTGGCGGCTGCCCGCTCCTTCCCGGAGCATCTCATTTTACTCTTGATCTCGCCTTTAGGCTCCGCCAATGCCAAAGCCTTTCTAGGCCCCTGCTCTGTTATACCTCAGGGCCTTTGCACGTGCTATGCATCTTCCTGCCCAGTGGACTCTTGGGTGTCATTCAAAGCCCTGGTTAGATGTCGCCCCTTCCCTGAGGCCCTCCCTTATACTCCCACCCTCCTCAGTCCCGGGAAACACTTAACCCCTCCTTCCTTTTCCTCCATCCTTTTTACGGTGTTTCTCCATGTGGGGCTCAGTCCCACGTCCGTGGCATCATCAGACTATGAGCTCCCTGAAGGCAGAGGCTGGGCTCCCACACTGTGTCCTGAGCTGGCAGTTGCCCAGTCGGTGTTTGTTGGGGACAACAGAGCAAATCTGACACAAACCAGCAGAGAGCAAAGACTGTTCTGAAGACCCTTTCAAGGTCACGGGCTAGTGGGGAATGAACACCGTCTTATTATTTGATCATTTATTTATACTCTATTTTCAAGTAGAATTTGAGTCAGCCAGCGATGAAAGGCACAGGCGTGGCAAAAACGAAGCCCCGTGTCTTGAACGCTTCCTCCTCCTCCTGGCTGTGAACAGGCCCGAGTCTCTGTCCTCTAACACAGGCGCCCTGACCCCTCCTGCAGCCCTTCGAGCCAGGCCCGCAGTGCCCGTCTATGCTCAGACGCCCTCCTCAAGCTGGAGTCACCTTACTTCTGTCCCGTCGCTCCACTAAACGGGCCTCAGTGGGGCCCCGGCTACTTCTGAGTCATTAAATATAACAGGCACTTTCGGACCGAGGTCACTCGAGCTCTGGGCAGCCCAGGACGTTTCCAGCCTCCGCCTTTCCCCAACCCCTTGCTTCCCCTGGCTTGCGCGACACCACGCTCTTGGGGGTCCTTCTGCCTCTCTGGTTTCTCCTCCTCAGCCTCCGTCCTCTGCCCATCCCATAAACATCTGTGTGCCCCAGGACTCCCTCCTTCCCTGCTCCCTGTTCACCCCACACACTTTTCCAGAGCCATTCTCTATTCGTCCCTGTGGCTGCGGTTACCACTGGGATTAGTTAGGGTGATTCTAGAAACATTTAAACCCCCAACGCTCGGGGGCTTAATACAGGACAGGTCTCTCACTTACATGCAGTCCATGCAGCAGCAAGAGGAAAGAAGGGACTCGGCTGCCTCTGGTCACCCAGGGCTGCAGGCCCGATTCACTTGGCTGTCCCTGGTCCCCAGTCTGTGCTCACATAGGTGCCTTTGGATGAGAGCAGGGTGGGGCAGCCTGTCCACTCACCATCCCTTCACTGGGGACCGTCGCCCGCCTGAGCTTCCCTTTCTTCGTCTGTGCAGAGGTGCCACCCACCTGGAGACCCTGGACGAGCGGTGACGCTGACGAGCAGGTTCTAGGTGGGCAGGGACGGGCTTCTTTCCCTCGCTTTTCTCCAGCCCGGGAAAGACCCACCGGTTGGCTGAACCAGGAGTTGGGGCTGTGTCTGGAAGAAGATAGACTCAGCACTATCACTGGCCATGTTCTCAGGGTGGCCTTGCTGCTGGGGACCGTGCAGGGACATCCCAGCCAGAGGGCAGCTGTGTGACGGGATCCTCCTCTCTCAATTCGTGGCCAGGGTACGGGAATCACTCAGAGGACTGGCTCAGCCTCTGGCTGGCTCTCCAGGCCTGGGTGGGGGCTGCAGCATGGCTGGTTGTCAAATCCATCATCCACGGCCAACTGGGTGACAGTGGGCATATGTCGCCAGCTCTTGAAGCTGGACAGGCTGGACCCCTGGTCCTCTTCAAAGGAAGGGAGGGCTCACACTGATGGAGCACCTACTGTGTGCCAGACAGTCCCCTAAGTGCTTTAGACCCGCCATTGTTTAGGTGCCACAATAGCCCGGGAAGGAGGGGCGGCTCACCATCCCCCATTCCACAGACTAACAGACCAAGACTTAGGAAAGCCAAGATTTACAAATTTTGATAAAAGCACAATGAAGGAGGATGCTCGAAGATGGCAGCTCTCAGGTACATGCCTAGTGGCTTACTTTTGAGCTGTCATGTGACCCACATCTTATGCCTAAGGTCACACAGAAAGGACAGAGGTAGAGGCTGGGAACTGGAACACCCGGGCTGGCAGGCCAGAGTCCAGCCCTTACTAGGAGAGTCCTGTTGTACGAGCCATTGTAACCTCTTGAAGACTTGGTTTTCTCATCTGTCAAATGGGCGCAATCATGCTGACCTCCCGGGGCAAGCGAGAGGGCTTTGCAAAGTGCAAAGAGCCAAGCACCCTGCTCAGATTCTCCTTCAGCTGCTCACTCGGCTCTTCTGCAGCTTCTCTGCACAGCAGCCAGAGGGATTTTTGAAACAGAAAGCACATCATGTCACTTCCTAGCAACAAACCTTTAATGGGTTCACATACGTTCCCGGCACCCTGTGTGACCAGGCTGTGCCGCTTCCCATAGCTCTACTCTTAAGCCCCCAGCCATCTTTCAGTCCCTTTATCACACTGTGCTTCTTCCTGCCCCAGGGTCTTTGCACGTGTTCTCTCCTCTACCTGGAATGTGCGTTTCTCATGCTTTTCACCTGGGCAACACCTGCTCCTCCTTCAAATTGCAACAACAATTTTATTTCCTCAGAGTTGATCTTTCTGCTCCTCTATCTAAGTTAGGTTCCCTGGGGTTTCTGTTTTGTAGCACTGTGTTTCCTTCACCCTGCACGATTTGTCATTGCATTGTTTTTTAATGTCTGTCTTCTTAGAATGAGCACTACATGAGGGCAGGCCCCACATCTGCTCTGCTCACCATCCTGTCCCTGTCCCCAGCATGGTGCCCGGCACAGGAAGGGCACTGGACACTTTCAGAGGAAGGACCCTGATTCTCCATTCCAGTCCTATGCTGGGAAGGGAGGTCCCAGGATCCTCCGGGAAGGAGAAGTGCCCTAGACAAGCCCCCTTTTGCCCCCAGGCCCCCAGGAGGTACAGGAGAAGGGAGGGCCTCTCACACCAGCCCTCTGGGTCCAGTAGGGCAGCAGCCCATGTCTCTCACCTGCCGCTGCCCCAGGTCCCCTCTGCACTGCAGAGCCGGGCCCCAGATGATGAGGTTCTCCTCTCACGGGGACCACTGGGACACTGCGTGGCAACTGACCTATATTAATTGCAAGTGCGATTCGCCGTCTTGGTCCCCTCCCACCCAGCACAAAACCCCACCCTGCACAAGCACCGCGATCCATCCAAGGACGTTGTAAAAATAAAACGATCACAACTCGGCCCTCCGGGAGCCTCGGCCTCACAGCGTGTCCTGCTCTGCGGCGGACAGACAGCACCCACAACCCAGTTTGAGCGGCAGCAGGAAGAGAGAAGAAAACGAGGGAGGCATTTGCAGGGGGGAAGAGACACTAAGATTTTCCAGGGGTGAGGGCGAGGGACAGGAGAAGGACGAGGGGGAAAGGCACGAAGAGGAGGACGGGGCCAACTCAGGAGAAAAATTAGCAAAGAGCCCCTGGGGAGAGGACAGGGACAGAGAGGCTGAAATTTTAACAAGAACAAAGGAAGCCTTATAAAAAACAAAACGCGGATGGGAACAGAGAGGAAAAGAGAGTCCTGGAGGAAAAGTGGTCAAAGCGGGAAGAATGGGACGAAGGGACAAAACAAATGCAAAGCAAATGAAACGGACTGGCCGCCCCCGAAGGGGATGGGGCTGTTTGTTGAAAATAGAAACAGAGAAAGAGAAATTACACAGGAATACGCCAACCCTGAAGGTGGGAGGGTTGGGAAGGAAGGGTTGGTTGGCAAGACAGAAAGAAAGTTGAGGCAGGTCCAGGCGGCAGCTGGGGCCCTTAGACAACAGCTGGACGGGACTCTGGGAGCTGGTGGTGCCCCAGCCGTGGGCCAGCAGAGTTCAGCCTGCAGAGGCTGGTCCCAGCGCATAGCCTTTCCCGGACTGCACGCCTGTCCTGCCCTGTCGGTCCCAGGAGCCGTGGACCGCTCAAGAGCAAACTGCCCCCAAAGGCCTGGTCGAATCCACTGATTCAGTTGTCTTTCCTTCTTCTTCAACCTTGCACACAGAGGATCTCGGGTAGCTAAGGGCTCTGTCTGGAAATTCCTCGTCTCTCCCAGGTGCATCCTGGATCCTGCCTCCGAATGTGCACTAAAAAGCTCAGGACATTCAGAATTACCAACTGTCCATCTCCTCTTCCTTCATTTATTCACTATTCACCAAGTGCTAATTGAGCACCTGCTATGCCAGGACTATTCAGCGAACAGGACGGACACAGTCCCTGCTCTGGGGCACATGACAGTTTCTTCCTTCCTCCCATCTTTGCCTCCTCCCTTCTCCTTTGCTTTTATTCGCCCCTCTGGGGTATCAGTTATTTTTGCTGTATTGCAGATCACCCAAAACTTAATGGGTGTAAAACAGCAGTAATCATCTATGACTATCACAATAATCATCTTGTGGTTCTGGGGGCTGACTGAGCTCAGCTTTGCAGCTCTCCCCGGTGTCTCTCATTCATCCGCAGTTAGACGGTGGCTGAAGCCAGTGGCGAGACCTCCTCCCTCGTGTGTCTGGTGGTTGGAACTTCATCTGGACCTGATAGCTGAAACACCTACACACGGCCTCACCACGTGGTGTGGGCTTCCTTACTGCATGGTGACTGGGTTCTAAGAAGCTGTGTCACCTTTCATGACCTACCGTCAGAAGTCGCAGAGCGTCACTGCTGTTGCACTTGATTGGCAATACTACTATGCTCTAAGGCAGTCACAAAATTCTACCCAGGTTTAAGAGGAGGGGACAGAGACCCCACCTCTTGATAGAAGAGTAGCAAGGTCACTTGTAGGACGAGTATGTGGGAATATCTTTGGAAAATACAATCTGCCACGATTTGCCCTCTGGTCATAGTGATTCACAATGATTCACACCCACCCATGTTAGGGGCTGAATTGTGTCATTTATATGTTGAAGCCCTAACCCCCAGGATCTCAAATGGGACCGTTTTTGGAGACAGGTCCATTCACATGGTGATTAAGTTTCAATGAGGTCCTTAGGGTGGGCCCTGATCCAATATGACTGGTGTCCTTGTCAGAAGAGGAGATTAGGACACAGACAGGCACAGAGGGGCACCGCGTGAAGACGCAGGGATAACACAGCTGTCTACAAGCCAAGGACAGAGGCCTCAGAAGAAACCAACCCTGCCGACACCGTGATCCTGGACTTCCAGCCTCCAGAACTGCGAGGGAATAAATTCCTGTTGTTTAAGCCCCGCACCGTGTGGAATCTTGTTATGGCAGTCCTACAAGACTAATACATGTCTCCACATGCAAAATATATTCATTCCCTTCCCCCAGGATCTTTCTTTATGGCATCAGCTCAAAGTCCAGGGTCTTGTCATCTAAAATGTGCAAGTGTGGATATGTCTCCTTAGGTGGGGTTCCTTGGGTACAGTTCCCTGAGTATCGTGCCATTCAGTGGGAAGATCTGTGAACTAAAGAAACAAGTTGTCTGTCTTCTCCTTTATATCCAACGGTGGGTGGGACGGGCATAGGAGAACTACCATAAGCAACCCCAAACTAAAAGGGCGGGGGGGGAGGAGGCACACAGCGGTCACTGGTCCAGAGCAATTCTGCAATCCACCTGCGCACATGTTGCCAGTTCTGGATTAGTGCTCAGTCCCACCGCCGGAGAAAGTTCTTGGCTTTTGACTCCGCCCTCTGGGCTCTTGGTTCCTTCCTTTGAACCACTCTTGGATTTCCATAAAAAATGCAGTGTTTGCAGCTGAGTAGTTT
>RJWJ010009148.1:0-50947 GCA_004363605.1 Indri indri | reverse complement strand
GCACAGCAATTTACAGACTTATAATTGCTGTCCTAGGCCTTGAAAGATGGAGTTGCCCATTTTGGAAAAGTAACCAAGTCTCAGAGGCTTAATGATCCTTGGAGAATCATCAGAGTAAATAGATTTAATATATAATAAAGCCTACTAGAAGGTGGCTTGCTTTTCTCAGTTACAGTGAAACTACAAGTCACACCTTGTCCCCTGTGTACACAATGATGTATATGTATTTCATTCACTTTAATACAAAAGCCTATAATCTGAGTGCTGCACTCATGTTCACAAAGGAGTATTCATTATAACATTGTTGACTGTGTACGTTTTTACATCTTGCTAATCAATAGAAATTCCAGATTATCAAACTTGAAAAGATCATATATGAATTGAGTTACAGATCCATTCTACAAACCTAACTCTGAAGGTATAAAATGTAAAAAAACTCCCTCCCATCATGCTTCACTTTTGCCTCCAGCAGAGAGTCCATCTTCAGCTACTGAAAGTCATCTGCTGAAACTTCATTGTTTAAGCTAGTATCAGATGCAATCAGAATTTGTTCAATGACAAAAACACTCATCTGCTAGTCTATCAAAAGCAACTGTATGTAATACTCATGCTTTAGAAGATTAAACCATATGTTATTAATGGGCCAGTTAAAGGAAGCACTCTCTAGTGACTGTTATAAAACAGTGGCCAGTCTATTAACAGTTATTTATCTCAATAGTCCTTGAGGCTTACTTCCTTTGCTTCCCTGAGTCAACAAATATTTACTGAGCTCCTGCTATGTGTCAGGCACTGGGCTAGTGCTTGGGGATATAAAATCAAATATAATAAGCAAGGACATCATTGCAAACCAAAAATGTGGCCAGATAAATATTTTTGGTGCAAAGAGAGATACAAATCTAAATAAGGCATAAATTTATTTGGAAGTAATGTCTCCCTCTTTGGCTTCCATATTAGTTTCCTTCTTTTATAATTTAGTCAACACAAACATCACCGGCGAGGCATCAGGAAGGTGCTTGCTGTTGAGGATGTAGACATAATAAGAGATACAGCCTGTATCCTAAATAGAATTTATAAACTAGTAGAAGAGACATCATTAGACAAATAGTTACAGAAATAATTAACAACCATCTTGCTAAGAGCTATGAAGCAGAAGTATCAAGTGCTGTAAAAGGACTATTGCACTCTATTATACAAGAGAGTCTTTAGATTTGTACTTGTTTCAACTTTGTATCACCCACAGAGCTTGGAAAAGAATATTGGAAAAAACTGACACTTAAATGAATATTTTGAGCCCTGAATTTGAGAGTTGGGCTAAAAAGTATCACTCTTTACAAATGAAAATATTAACCAAAATTACTAGATGTGGTATTTATTATTGCTATTTAAGGATATTTCCAGTTCTCCTCTTCTAAGACGTGGCAAAACTGTACTTTCTTATCCCTTTAAAGATAAGAATGGCCATATGGCTTGCTTTGACCAATGAAGTGTTATTAGAACTGATTATATCACTTCCACGCTAAAAAAAAAAAAAGTCTTTATGAGGAAGAGGAAGTGTGTAATTATTTGTGTTTCTTCCCCCTCCTGTGATGATAATGTTCCAGATGAGGAGTGATCTATCAGCTTGCATTGCTGGCTAAGCAAAACATGGAACAGAGCCTCCACTGATCAGATAGGTACATATAACCTAATTGAGAAATAACCTTTGTTGTTTTAGGCCTCAGGGATTAAGGGTTGTAGGAATTTAACCTAACCCATGTTGACTAATAACCTAGATTAGGTGAGATATCTATGTAAAGTGTAATGGTGTAAGGGGGGAAAGCATCTAAGAAAATATTAAATAAGCAGCTGATAATACTAGAGTGTTTTCTAAATCTCAGCAAGACTTGGGGTGATCCCTGTAAAAGGAAGTATCCCTTTGAAATGGATCATAGAAAATGTAATATGTTTGTCATAAGGAAGTTTGTTATGCAGTGATTCAAGGGTTTTGTGTATATGTGACTGATAAAAAATATTGAAAGAGAAGAAGGGCACAAAAAGAATGTATCAATGTGTCTCTATTACGCTCTGATTTTAATTACCGGTTAGTACTACAGAATTTTAGTAAGAAGGAGAAAGGGTCACACTGTAGCATACATTAGGGTGAGATTGTCATCTGCTTGGTAATACCCAATTTCCTTGTTCAGATATTGTATTCACTTAGCAACTTTCTATTCTCTGTTTGGGACTTCTGAATGTATCTCACTAGCTCTGCCAAGTATGCCTGTTAGTAGGAATTAATAACTTGACATTCCATTTCATAAATCATTCCCCTATGAATTTTATTAACTATATTTTATAAATTTGATAATTTCTGGATAATCTGATTTTTACAAAGTTTCTACACATGTATTATTGAGAACCAGGCCTTGCATTAGTGTTGCTCCTACTAAGGTGCCCCAACATGCTCAGTCTGAAATGGCTGTCATCCTTGTGTGGCACATTTGGTGACAGCAGAAAATGTGCCAGACCTTGTCAGTGTCTTAACTGAAATAGCAGCTATGGCTAGAAAGAGTTGTGTAGGTTGGAGTTATGAGAAATGAGGGAAACATTTACAAAAATAATCTTGAGCTTAAAGTTAGACATGATACAGAAGTTAAATGATTAAATATTAAATTGTTAAAATGCTACCTACCTCCCTGCTGTAACAACATGTGAGGAAGAATTTTTTAAAATACAGTTTCTGAACTGGATTATCTTTTAATGTTTAGTGTATTTACTTTCTGCCATTTGTAAAAAATTACCATTATGAATATTTTGAGGATTATTACTAATGTGTTATATATATTATGAGAAAGGTATTATTTCCCTGTTTTACATGATTCATACACTTAACCAAATATGTATAATTTTATTATACTCCAGATCCCATTTTCTTCCATTCAAATATACTTTTAACTTTATACTTACAAATTCAAGAACGGAGTGAGAATTCATGTAACAGAAATTTGATGTGTAATGAACCTGACTAGAGAAATATTTATTCTCTTAAGCAACGGGCTTTGATAATTATTCTTAAGTAATGATAAATTTCCTAGTACACTAGACAAATTTCAATGAAGGAAAGTCATAGTCACCGATTTACACATTTTAACTGGAAACAAAGAAATACATTGAACTTAACAGGAAACAAAATGCATCAATACGTGATGACAATAATAAAATAAATTTAGCAGAAATCATTGTTGAAAACATTAAATAACAAAAGCACTAAACTTATTAAAGATGATAGGGGAAGCAGCATATAACTGATCAACATTATAAAACTGTTCCAAGAAGCCACTACCGTTCATGGCTTATTTTCCTTGTACATAATATTATGTAGGAAATGATTTTTCAATTCATGCAATAATATTTATACTGCACTTTTCCATTTAAATGTGTTCATAAATATTAATCAATTCCCACAACAACACCGAGAGATAGCTAAGAATTATCCAGAGTTGACAGACTGAGAGCTTAAAATGATGTTTGACTGTGATACCAAGGACTGCTGAGGGAATTAATAAGATAGCTGACATGAGAGTCCAAAATCCTGTCTCCTGACTCCTGCTAGGGTGAAGGAAGCTGTCAGAAGGTTTGCTTGTTCTGTCCTCTGTGCTCTACATCGACACAAAGGAGCCAAGAGCACCTCCGCCACGTTACCCCTAAATGGTCGGCAAAGCCATTGCAGATGACTCTTCTATCCTAGCTCTTGTTATGTCACTTCTCCTTAAAAAAGATTAAGAAAATTTTCAAATCCACAATTCAGAGACCTGGGTCAAGAAGTCCTCCAGAGGTACAACTGAGAGAAGTCTACTTAGAGCTTAGGAAATAAGCCTGTTGCATTCGAAAGGTAAAACCAAGAGCAGGCCTGGCCCATCTGAATTCTTAATGACTAACGTCTTTGTTTACATGCTTTTAATGTTAGGAAGCTTATGGTTTGCATGTGGCATGCTGGTAACCCACTGTCCCTGTTTACCAGGGACTGAGGGTCTCCTGGTCTGCCAGTGTTAAAACTAAGGGAGTCCCAGGCAAACCCAAATGGTTGGACATCTTACTTCTGGATAATGAAATATGCCTGTGCTTCTTCATTTTATGTGACTGATGAAATGAACTTAACCACTTGCCTTATTTCTGCAAGTAATCAGATATATGTGGGGAAAATTTTAAAGCATTTACTTAAAATACATATCTTTTTAGTAAGTTATGGCCAAGTTTTCATACATAGCAAAATTTCATATACAGTATTCAAACTGCCATGGGGTGGGATCATCAGTGTATATAAAAATCCATACTGAACACTTGCCGGAAGATTTGTTCCCTGAATAGGAGCCAGACTGGATACGTCTAACTCCCTTTGTCCCATCCCAAGGCCTCTTCTCATCTGTGGCCCTCAGCCAACCTACTCCAGAGCCCTATGAGGGACATGAAAAACTTCCTAATGTTCTCCAGGGCCACATCAGGGCACAAGAGAATCTGAGCAGTTGCCCTCAGTCTTATCTGCCCCTGTTGTGACACGCTGCATTCTCTTTGACATTTCACTTTGAAATGTCACAACCTGGGTCACAACCTGGGAAGCCAGGCACCAACTACCCCTGCTCTGGGCCCTCCTCCTTACCCCCTCCCTTGTGAGTGCTCAGACAGAAGTGGGGGAGCAGAAATTAGGCTCATTTCAATCACCCAAGGGGAGGGAGTCTCGTTCTCACCAAGGCCCCTCTGATTCTTTTTCCCACTTGCTTGTTGAACTCTTCTCCTTCTGGAAGATAAACTTTCTCATACACATTGTCATCCATCCACTCATTTCTCCACTGTGAATCATGGAATAGATTTTAAGCTAGGTCCCCAGGCTTTAGCTTTTCTACAACTACTGCTGTGTGACTGTGAGCAAGTTTTAAAAAAAATCTTGTTATGCTCATTTCTTCATCTGCAAAAATGGGGATTATTATAGCAGCTACACCATATGGATCATTGTGAAGATTAAATGAGTTAACAGGTATAACGGGCTTATAAAATTTTTGACACAAAGTAAGCCCTCAAAAAAAGTTAGTTAATATAATAATATCTTTTATTTTGGTGTGATTATTTAAATGCAAGCTTTAGAGCTAAAAAGAAAAAGAATTTCTTTTTAAGATGACTGTTTCTGTTAAAGACTCAAAATTCCACTTTGAAAGTCAGGTGAGAAGTTAACCCTTTTTGTTGGGGTTCTTTTGTGCCCTCCTTTCCCTGGGAACTAGACTTTAGTCTTTTGCTCCACTTTTAACTACAAAACCAGTGTCCCCTTACCCAAAATTATGGAGTAAAGGGAAGAAAAAATACCACGGTAACATTAGTGTCCTTTGTCAGCTATGTGACCTTGGAAAGTGGCTTAAATGTTGAGCCTTAGACTTTCTCATTTATGAAATAGATAGGAATAATCTGGTGACAAGACACAAGATTATTAGGCACAAGATCCCTATTATTATAGGTTGAGTAAATCAATAAGCAAATATTTATTGAGTACTATATGTTGGTCCTGGGGATAAAATGTGAACCAGACACAGTCCCTGCCCCCATGTAGTTTACAGCCTGGCATGAAGGATAGAGATTAAATTAATAATCACAAAACTATTTAGCTTGTAATTTCCATTGTGATGAAAGCTATGAAGGGTACCTCATCCTGGTTGTGATAGTTGAGGGCTTCCTGTGGAAGGATAATAAAGCCGAGACTGGTAGGGAGAATAAGATGAGGTAGAGAAGAGGACAGAAGAGGAATTCATGATGAGGGGACCCCATGTGCAAAGTCCTGACCTAGGCAGGACCCCTCACTGTCTAGGTGCTTGGAGAAGGCTGTTGTGTCTGGATTGAACAAATTGAGAAGAGTGACAAGAGGTGATAATGAAAGATAGAGGAGCCAGACCTACAGGGCCCTGTAGATTCTAGAATGTGAAAATGTAATGAGATAATAAATATAAAATTTTGGCACATAACGACTCTTCACTTAACATTGATTCCTTGACATTCCTTGACATTGATTCCATCCTGCAAATTCCTTCTGCAATGTAGAGTTTCTCACCTTCATTATTGTTTTTCTACTGCTGTTCCTTTTTTAGTATTTTGGATTAAGCTGACTTAACTTTTTTATATAGTTCCATTACCTAAATGTCTTGTATATCTGTTTCTGTTATATTCTCATCAAAAGTCTATATGACTATTGCCAAAGGATAAAAAATTTTTCTGAAATTATTTAAGGAAATTATTCATTTTTTCCTTATAGTACGTTATGATGGGTATCATATATATGCTTATATGCAAAATTATATGTGTCTAACTTATACAATAACTTATACAAACACTAAACAACAAAGGTCAAAATTATTTATTGCCTTTAAATTACTGTAAAGCATTCTGTTCTATTGAACCATGATTCATTTTGTACTTTACCTATTTTAGTTTCACAACTGTGGTGTCCGTTTCTGGTTTTTAAAAATGACTCCACTGTTAGATTTTTGCTATCTTTCTTTAACAAATGATAAATTGTTATTGTTTTTTCACCCATTTCAGTCCTTGTATAACTACGACAATGATAAAGAAGCAAAGGATATGAAATAGCCCATGAGCACAATGCTGAATTGTCTCTGGTTGGTCACTGACATGTCTAAAGCCTTTGTTGCATTTATTTTGAGGATGAAAGCTAATAAGTGAACTTAACTGCTCAAAGGTCACACATTTCAGATCAATGCTCGTGTACGTTTTTCTCTGACTAATGTGGTACAGTGAGCTGGCTGCGCAAATGGCCTTGCAGGCCCAACAACTGTTTATAATTCTGTTGTTCTATGAGTGTTCTGTGCGCTCTGAATTAAAATAGTAATAATAACAGCAACAATAAAATGCCTTTCACTATGCTAACAATTTGAATGTGAACTTGTCAAAGAAAGGTGTTGATCAGATCAAGGGAAAAAGGGTGGCAATATTATAGATTATTTTTATTATTTAATATATTGTATCTGCAATTCTCTTGAAAACTTCATCTCCCAATTAAACATTTTCAGCTACCCAAGGATAATTCTAAAACATCTATATATCAGATTGACTATCCAAAAGATAAAAGGAATAAAAACTGAAAACTTTTAAGTGCTTACCACATTTAGGTTAATAAAGTAATTCATATAGAAATAGAGGCACATTATACCTTTTGTGTGTTTTTACCTGTGATGTATTATACACATTGCCACTCACCTTTATTACAAAATAGAAAACTGAGGCTCAAAAGCCCTAAGTAATTTATATGAGGTTATATAGTAAGGGTCAAGCAGAAATTAGTTCCCAGGGCATCTAATGACAGAAGTCTTCATTCCTTTATGCTGCTGTGGGAGGAGCATTTCTCACAGGGCTCTCTTGTGCCTGTGAAATGCACCTTAGGACTCCAGCCCTTCCCCGTCTTGGAGTGCCCAGGGTTGCTTTTCCTGTCACAAAGATTACTGCTTATTTCAGCCAGCTCCTCAGCCACAGTGGTCTTTCAATCCCATGGCTTCCCACCCAACTCATTCAAATTTGTAATTTGATCTTTGTAGCTATGTTCACAGTGCTGGTTCAGTACGATCTTTCTCTCAATTATGGCCTCTCTCTCCTCTGATTTATTTAAACTGTAATTATCCCTTAACTTCTTTCTTGATCATTGTATTCGTATGTACATTCCCTTACTCATTGAACGAAATAGTTATTTTAATAGTTCTTAAATGCCAGGAACTACTCTATGCACTAGAGAAAGTCTGTGCTACTTTCTTTCAGAGAAAATGGGGAATCTCCTTTGCCTGGTCACAGATCTCGATGCCATCACTGCCTATGACCAGCTGCCATTGTTTGTTCCAACCTTATCAGATCAACTCATACTATATAGCAGTTACACGGCTGGACAATGGCATGTCACACAGGACAATATATACTGGAAAACAAAAACTGGAGCAAAATGGCTGTTTGACCCAGGAGTAGAGTATCCCATCTTCTGGATAGCAGTTATGAAGATAGCATCCCAAGATTTGTTAGACAAAGGTATTTAACATTTTGGGTAATATTATTGGTTATTCTTAGGACCAAAGGCAATAGAACACTCATGGGAACAGTCCTGTTTTGCTTCTAATGCCCCTTGATCGATCTGGAAAAATGAGTCTAATCAGCTTAGAGTTCAATTATTGAATATATGAGGTCACTAAATAGTTTGGGAAGGACACACAGACTCCTAATAACTAATGTTTGTTGAGGGATTTTTATGGTACCCAGGCTTTGTGTTAGATCTTTTAATCCTCACAATACCCCATGGGATGTGAATACTTTATTTTGTTAAATTTTAAAAATTGTGAAATAGAGCAACATACAGAAAGGTACATAAAATGTAAATGTACAACTTAACAGGTTGTAAAATGAGTGCTCATGTAACCCAGATAAAGAAACAGGGCATTATCAACATGCTAACAGCCCCTGCTGTACCCTTCGGCATTATAGCCCCATCTACCCCCCAGTGCCAAACATTTCCCTGACTTTTATGGAATTCAACTTCTTTTCACTTCCTTATCATTTTACAATATAATTAAGAATCCCTAAATATATAGTTTAATTTTTCTCACTTTTTGGTTCATACAGTAACTATTCTAGTGTGTCTGGCCCCTTTTGCTTAACATTATGTCATTAAGATTCATCCAGTTTGTAATATATATCAAAAGTCCATTTATTTTCATTGCTGTGTGGTGTAACTTTGTGTGGATATACTGCAATTGTGTACCCACATGTCTCCTGGTACACAAGTCTGCACATTTCTCTCTCTAGTAGTGAAATTCCTAGGTTGTAGGCTATGGGCATCTTTACCTTTCACTGGATATTAACAAAGAGATTGTACCAATTATATTTCCACCATCAATTCATGAAAGTTCCCATTGCTCCACATCCCTATCTGACTTGTATTATTAATTCAGAACTGGCAAAATGTCACTTTCCACTGGAGTGGAGAAATAGACTCTATGCCTTGATGAGGAGGGTTGCAAAGTTGCATTGCAAGGGGTATGGATACAGGGAAAGGAAGAAGTACGGCTATTTTTGAAATCTACCACTACCATGATTACTGAGAACATGGGATTCAGAGTTTCAGTGAAAGACAGTGCCTGCTGCCTCTGAGTAAAAGCTTCTTTGCAACCATTCAAAACTTCATAATGGATAAGATGGAAATTAAGAAACGGGAATTCATTCATTCATTTGCTGGACATAATGTGCCAGGTTGTGTGCTAGGCACTGAGACACAAGATGAACAAAATGAAGTTCCCAGTCTAAAACAACTTATAGCTAGTGGAGAAGGCTGACAAAAGCAGGTGATAATATAACAAAATGGAAGTAAAGATATGAGGGCTGTCTGGAAAGTATCCAGCCATAATTTTCATAATTTTTCATATCACATGGCTGGATACTTTCTGGACTTCAAGTTCCTGCAACTAGACAAAATACTTGATGTTATTTCCAAGAGTAATGTGGAAGCTATCCTGCATGAGAATGAAAATCAAAGAATTGAAGGGGTGGGGAGAATATTTGGGGCAGAGTAGATAGCATGAATGGAAAAAGTTTTGCCAGATTAGCTTCTCCTTCTCTTTTATCTACAGTGTTTTATTGTACTTATTGGATTATGTACCATCTTCTCTAAACTGCAGGCCTCTCTAGGGAAGGTACCATTTTGTCTACTTCTGTATTCTGGTAGCTACCATAGTACCTGGCATACAGTAGATTCTCAATAAACATTTGCTAAACTTAACTAAGAAGTAAGAAGCCAAGAGTTCATTACAATTTAAAAAGAAAAACTAAAAGCTGATTCAATAGAATATGTCAGAACATTTCAACCAATGTGTCCAGAACATACTCAGTTATATTTATGCTAAGATACTGATCAGCCCTGCCCTGTGGACCTCAACGGAAGCCCAGCGCATCACGAGTCCAGGCTGCCCCACCTACCTGGACCAGCTTTCTCTGTTCACCCCAGCATGCTAAATAAACATGACCATTTTCTACGTGAGATATGATATGAATACATTTGGAAAGTGCTGGACTAAAACATTTGTGGTAGTTTCCACTGAGTTTTAGTACTTTGCCTTAAGGAAGAGAATACAGAGTAGACCACAGAAAGAGAAGATACATGATGAATGGCAGATTAGAGACAGACTGATCAAAAGATGGAGACGCCATTCCCAGGTAAATTCTTATAGAGTGGAATAAATTTTGCAGACTATACTGAAATGAATAAGCTTTTACAAAAATATACACTGTAGTGGATGGCATTGATACCCTGTGTCACATGCTCTTAGCCCACTTCTGATTTCAGCCACAGTTCACACATAGCCATTTTCATGTCAGTTCAGACTCAGCATACTATCAGTCACCTGCCTCAACAGAGCTCTGCAAGGTCTTTCTCCTTTGTGCCTGAGGCCCTTCGCTGAGGCCATAGGAGTCCAAGCTCAAGCACAGCCTGAAATATGGTGGGTGGGTAACCTTCGACCATGAGTGAACAGAAGCCAGTGGATAAACATTTGGCCTCTCCTCCTTCTGGTGGACAATTCAGAGAGGGATCCTTTGTGTTTCATGGGACATACCAGCAGAATTGAAACACTGTAGCCTATAACAGTGACCTTGATGATGCCTTTTTGTGTTATTAGCTCTCTCTCTCTACTATTATACTTCACTGCTTATTTCTAGGATCACTTCCTAATATATTACCTGCAGCCAAATCCTTGTCTCAGGCTCTGCTTGTAAGACAACCCATCCATGAGAAAGATGCAGTACTTATAGTAACTTTCGAGTAATTATGAATTTTCTGCAAATAGTAATAAAAAAAGACATGAGAACTCAATATCTCAGTGTACAATGGTGTAGGACAAGACCTATAAAACCAGCTAAACCTGGAAGAAGAGAAAGCTTGACCTAAAAGTTTTATCTTACTATAACAAAAAAGTTTCCAGTAATTTCTCAAGAACAAGGAAGTTGAAAACAAATATCATAATATCAGCATATAACACTTCTATTTTGTTGCATACGTACATGCAAATAATTATGCACCAGAAAGTATTTGATATGAATTATGTCATTCTTTAGCTTAAGTGTTTGGTAGCTTCCTCACATCCCTAGTTCAAGGTTTCTTCTTATGTATTGTCATAGTTCAATTTCTCAAGTCTAGCTAATATTGCAGATGGGACTCTGGTGCTCTGAGGAAGAAAAGCCAAGGACAATGTCTGACAAATTCAATAAGAATTTATAAATGAATGATTGATTGCTCTTTTAATATAATTAGCTCCCCTTGGGTGCTTTCCGTCATTTAAGTCATGAAAGTAAACATACTGCTCAAGAGGTTTGAAGACAAGGAAGTTACACATTCAAGTCTGAGCCATGGGGAACTCCACATTGATTGGATCACAATTTATAAATGATTCCTGAAATATGTTCATGTTTGGAATGCCCTTGAAGACTCAAAACTTTAACTCACCTAGATATTTGAAAATTTGGAATCAAGACATACGTGGAAAAGAAGAAAGGATGGTCGTGGATATAAGAACCATTTTAAGGCCAGGCGTGGTGGCTCACGCCTGTAATCCTAGCACTCTGGGAGGCCGAAGCGGGTGGATCATTTGAGGTCAGGAGTTCGAAACCAGCCTGAGCAAGAGTGAGACCCCATCTCTACTAAAAATAGAAAGAAATTAATCGGACAACTAAAAATATATAGAAAAAAATTAGCCGGGCATGGTGGTGCATGCCTGTAGTCCCAGCTACTTTGGAGGCTGAGGCAGAAGGATCCCTTGAGCCCAGGAGTTTGAGGTTGCTGTGAGCTAGGATGATGCCACCGCACTCTAGCCTGGGCAACACAGTGAGACTCTGTCCCAAAAAAATAAAAACATAAAAAAAAGAACCATTTCAATGTGCTCACTCACATATTATTTGGGCTATTACCAACAAAATGCTAACCAGACACAAAGACCGTCTCACAAATTTCTCATAATCCCTTAGAAACACCAATCCCTAGATAAGAAGGCCTGGCTTAAATGTTTCTATTATATCTTCTTTTATAGATTTTGCCCATACTAGTATAACGTTAAGGTATTGATTGAAGTCTTTTTGCTTCAAATTTTCCCCTCTATTCAGGAAGCAGCCATACTTTTTTCTCAGTCCATCCCTCAAGGGAAGATCTTCTACAGCAGAAAAGAGAAACAACTCTTGGTTTTGTTTTCTAGAATGAACTCTAGACTCTCAGAGTTGAGAAATAGTCTTGAATGTTGTATTAGTTTATTAGGGCTGCCACAACAAAATACTATGGACTGAGTGGCTTAAACAACAGAAGTTTTATTTTTCACAGTTCTGGAGGCTAGAAGTCCAAGATCAAGGTGTCAGCAGCTTTGGTTTCTTCTGGGGCCTGTCTTGGCTTGCAGATGGCTACTTTCTCACAGTGCCTTCACATGGCCTTTCCTTTCCTTCTTGCTGTGCCCTCACACGGTCTTTCCTTGTGCATCCCTGCTGTCTCTTTAGTGTTCAAATTTCCTCTTCTTACATGGACATCAGTCAGATTGGATTGGAGCCCACCCTACAGCCTCATTTTAATGTAATCACCTCTTCAAAGGCCCTATCTTCAAATACGGTCACATTCTGAGGTCCTAAGGGTTAGGTCTTTAACACATGAATTTTGGAGGGACACATTCAGCCTATAACAAACACCAAAGCAAATTTAATTTGTAAGTTTTGGGCTTTCTGAAAGAAAACAAAAATCGCTACAAAAAAATTTTCGAAAAAATTTGCCTCAGAATGAATACAGAGTACCTATCTAAGGGAGGGTTGCCAAAATCAGCAAATAAAAATATAGGATGTCAATATAAATTTGAATTTTAGATAAATGATGAATCAATTTTTAGTATTAGTATGTTCCACATAATATTTGGGACATTCAAATTTAATTGGGGATTCTGCATTTTATATCTGGGAATGTTAGTCTCAAGAAAACAGGATAGAGAACATGACAATGAACCCTGTCCCATTGCAAGGTTAAATTCCCTGCATGGGAAACAATAGCACCACACCCCCCATGATCTTGGGGATCCAACAGCAGAGAGAACTGGGTCCTGATTAACATTTGGCATTCTGAGAGAAAACAGCTTTGCAGGGTGTCCTGTGACAATATGGAACAGTGACTAGAATAGAAACACTGGGTCACATCTAGATAGAGAGAGGATCTGAGGTAGCCACCCCACCTTCCCCCACCACAGCATATACATCTCTTTCTCTGTGGTTCTAAAGCCAAAGATTTCCTGTGACTGTGCAAGAGAGGTGCAGAGGTGAGCTGACTGTGGAGTGGCAAGCCTGAAATGGTCTCATGGCTTGGGTCAAAACTAAACATTTTTCTGACATGACTGTACTACAAGTGTTTCAGAGTTTATGCAGCAGGGGTGGTTACTGACAGTGTGGCCAGTGTGGCCTAAGGCAACCAAGGACTACCAGGGATGGTCTAGTTCAGAAAAAGCCATGTGTATGGATGCCATTAACCAAAGACCAAAATCCTCTCCTCAGACTACTCCACAGTATGTTAGCCCTTCTGCACTTAATTAATAGAAGCCCCATACCCCAAAGAGAACAGCTAAAGGCAAAGGGAAATATTGCGAAGTGGCTCTCAAAGAGACACTGAGTTTAAACTAGGACTAGAGGAGTTTACCTTGAGTTTGTCTACATTTTATTTCCAGGTTAACTACTGGTAAATCAAGGTTCCTCATCATACACTGTTAAAGTTGATTATTTGAACCTTAAAGCAAAATTTAACATTTATTCTAACTAAATTTCAATCCATTGTTCCATCATTTGACATCTTTTGAATAACAATTCTGCCATTTAATATTTTAGCTCTCTATCCAAGAGGAACTTGTTTCATATTTGAAACATTGGTTCTTTATCCAGACACAACCTTTGTAAGAAGTTTCCTACTAAAGGACTTTTTCCTCCTATATCCTCCCTCTCCATCATCAAAAATAAATACACGTGCAAAAAACAGTGAAATTTCTAAGTAGGTTTCTCTTCTTGTGGGAAGAACAGAAATGGAGAGTGGAAAAGGAAGTATTTTTTACTAAGATATTTAAAGATTTTAAGATTACTAAAGAAATCAAATGAAAAATTTTCCTAATGCAGAACTACTGCCATCTAAAGGGCTCAGCGCAATATTGCAAATCAGCTTGTGGTTCTATTTAGCTAAATGTCTGATATTTAAATGCCACAGAGATTAATTTTTAGGCATTTAATTTCCTCATTTTTTTCAAATTACTTAATAAACTTTCTTGTCACCCCTTAAACAAATCATATGGACCAGAGAAAACATGTAGATTAGATTAAGGTATATAAAAAGGTGAATATTACAATATTTAATTTGAACTTTTTAGAAAAGTACATTTTAAACTCATGAAAAAATAAACAGGCCATTCTCCTCCTTCCCCAAAATAACAGTTTGGGAAATAATATTTACTATGTAGATGTTAAAATACAGTATTATAAATTCACAAAAGATTATTTAGTGAGTTATTATGGAGTCTAAAACTTAAGTTGTTGTATCACAAAGTTGTTTTTTAATAACAAATTAAAGTCACATCTAAGGGAAAAGTTACTAAATTACAGAATTATGTTTATTAAAAGACAGGTCAGCTGAAATGATGAAATTTAATTCTAGAAAATTAGCAATATCATAACTTCCTACTTCTTAGTATTTCTATATTATTATATAACTCCCTAGTTACTAAAAAAAAAACAGTACATGGAATACTAAAAATAAAAAAGTAAAATTTCACAACATGGTATCAATATTACATGTAAGTAAAAGTACCCAAATTTAAAATGTCAACAAATAACATAAGCCAGAGATCCTTTAGGAAGCTTTTAAAGGGCAAATATTATTTGCTATATTTAACACAAAGTTAGAGTCAACTCCCATTATTAACTGTTTCGATTTGCTCAGGTTGCAGTAACAGAATACCACATACTGGATGGCTTAAACAAGAAAAAGTTACTACATTTCTTAAGGACAGAAGCCCAAGATCAGGGTGCTGTCAAGGTGGGTTTCTGGTGAGGCCTCTCTCCTCGGCTAGCAGATAGCCATCTTCTTGTGGCTCTTTAAAGGTTCTTTTTTCTGTTCTTGCAATCTCTGGTATCTCTTCCTCTTCTTATAAGAACACTAATCCTATTGGATCATCGCCCCACCCTTATGAACTTATTTAACCTTAACCACCTCCTTAAAGGCCCTATCTCCAAATATAGTCACATTGGGGGTTGGGACTTCAATATATGAATTGGATGGGGACACAATTCAGCCCACAACACTGACATACTATATTTAACATGTTGCTCAAAGAAAATGAAATTAATTGGTAGCTGAGTAGAAGATTGAACTTTTAGTCGATAGCAGAAGAGCTATGGTATTTCAGTAAGTTTGATCAAAGTTTAATGTACAGGGAAAATGAAATATCTTTATTTGAAAATAAGCCTTATGAAACAATTAAAGTGAATGTTTGTATTTAAGCTCAGGGTCGGGTAGGGAATGGGGGAAGAGAAGGTACCCATCCCCTATGTTCTTAGAGGAATTAGACTGCGGTTTGAGGTAGTGGGCAGGAAAGGTGAGTGGGGCTTAAGGAGGAATACAAGCCTCTAGGATGAAGGGATTGGATAACTTGCAAAATTCTCCCGCAAAGTGTAAATCATGTGGACTCTCTAGCCCAACGGCTCTTTGGGTAGGCTTGAGGAATATAGGAAATATAAATTGTTATTCAGCAAGTAAACATGACTGTTAAAGTACATGCCTAACAGCCAACTTCAGTCCCAGGGCCACCTGGTTAGAGACCTAAGGGTCTTTTCCTCTTTCTTTAACAGTGACCCAGGTTCTTTCCCTCCCTTCACCCCAGTGAATTTCCCATCTGCAGTTCAGAACATTCAAGAGGTTTAGTAAGGGGATTTTTTTGCAAAGTCATAAAAAAAAATACTTTTACATTCTTCCCTCTGGCAATGAATGTCCAAGTAAATTTATATTACTAAGGGAAGTACCTACTCCCTTAATAAAACAAGATATCCTCCAAGGAGACTTGTGGTCTTCAATGTGTAGTCTACCTGGGAGTTTGACTTTGGTAGCATTCTACTGCAGGGGACAAAGAGGAATGCTAAGGCCTGTGTTTCACAGCCAACAAGCTATGGAACGATCCAGCTTTTCCTCTTTTGGTTCAGACATTAAGGACACGGTGGTTGGGCTGCTATCGGTGAACAGCTCAAGCTTCTTGAGTATTCTTTCCTGTTCTTATTCCAGGGAGATTTGTTTGGGACTTCTAATGGTTTTAATGGAACAAGTCATCCACTTATTCAAATGGGTCCACTATAGTTAAGTGTCCTCCTACCTGCTTGAACTATCCATTGCACTAAATTAATCCCCTGATTGGTCTATTAGCCTCACAAGGATTAGTTTTTGTAAGGGTTAAGTGTAATTCTAAATCAATTACATTTTCATTATGTCATGTCTATCGATTTTTCCCATTGGACAAAGTGTTCCTTAAGTTTAAAACAGAAGCATTATAAAGCTAATAGATTTGTATTTTCCCTTTTAGATGAGGAACTGTATAGTAAAGATCTCAAAGTGGTAGTCCTTCACATCTAGGGAATCATGGAGAGAAGTAAATGCTCTAAAGCCGTGGTCCCCAATCCCTGGGCTGCAGAAGGTAGCGGTCTGGTCCATAGCCTGTTAGGCACCTGGCTGTGCATCACCGCCTGAGCTCCGCCTCCCCCCCACCCCCCGCCACCACCCTCCCTTCCCGCCCCCTGCCCTGTCTGTGGAAAAAACTGTCTTTCACGAAACTACTTAGGAACTGAGCTGCACAGGAGGTGAGTAGCATGGGAGTGGGGGAGCCAGCGAAGCTTCATCTGTATTTACAGCCGCTCCCCATCGCAGGCGTCACCGCCTGAATTCCTTCCCCCCACCCGTGGAAAAATTGTCTTCCATGAAACCGTTGTCTGGTGCCAAAAAGGGTAGGACCGCTGCTCTAAAGCATCCCTTGTATGTAACGGATTAACTTTCCTCCTTTGTATCTAAAATGATACTAGTTATACACATGAGAGAGTCCTTGAGAGAATCGAGCATATTGTCACTGAAATCATTTTGTAGTCTATAAACCTTAAAACCTGTTTGTAAGAATTCTTTCTTCCTTTGTATGCTTTATATATTCCCATGAAGTTTCTGATGTCCTTTCATAGAAAAATTCATTACAATAAAAAATAGGATCATCAAATAACCAATATTGGTTTCTTTAACCAGTGCTATTTTGCAAAAGAGTCCTTCATGACGGCTAATAAATTTATTTTCTAACTCACTCCAGGGGATGAAATGGTGAAAGGTCTCTTTTCCATTTCACCACTTAAGAAACTATGGAACATTAAGTTTTCGGTTTAACCCACGGTCAGACATCATGTGGGCGAGAAGACTTACCATTATGTAGACTAATTGGGTCAGAGGGATATCAGTGGATGAAATTTTCTCCATAATCTCACACTATTCTGCACACAAGAGTAAAGGGTCATGTCTAACTTCATGATCTCCTGGTTCCTGAGGCGCTTTTGAAGGCCACGGAGAGTTCCAGTTAATTTTGTGGTAACCCCAGGCAAAGGCTACGCGCCAACAGGCCATAGCTGCGCAGCGGAAGCACGGTTCCCGGTCACCTCCGGCCTTCGGAGTCCCGGTCCGGGGAGGGAGCAGCGGCCGCGGGCGTCCGGGTGCGAGGCTCCCCCACTGCTGAAGACCCGACCCGGAGCGGCCCAGGACGCCAGGCGCGCGAGGGGCGGCGCTCGAGGGCGCGGGAAGCGCAAGAGGCAGCCGCGCCAGGTGCCTGGGCCGCCGCAGCCCCGCCCCACGTCGCTCCGCCTCGCCGGCCGCGTCCTGCGGGGTCCTGTCCTGCGGCGTCCTGCGGGCGCGCTCGTCGCACCCTCCCCGGCTGAGGCGCTTCCCGTTTCTCCCAGCGCAGCCATGGCTCAGCACTTCTCCCTGGCCGCCTGCGACGTGGTGGGCTTCGACCTGGACCACACTCTGTGTCGCTACAACCTGCCCGAGAGCGCCCCGGTGAGTGGCGCGGGCTGCCCCGGGCGCACGGCGTGCAGCCTCCATGGCGGAGAGGCTCGAGTTTCCTCCTGGCTTGGGCGGCGGCGAGGGCCGCGGGGGATTTGCAGCCGCCGAGCCTTTCCGCGGAACTTGGCCTCCCACCCCGACGCTGGCGGAATTGTGCATCCCCCGCTTCTCGCCGGTGCGTGGGGGCCGGCTTAGGGAGCCCAGCCTTTAGTGAGGTTGAGAGAGGGGTACGGAAAAAAAGGAACGAAGGGGGCAAGTTGTGCAAGATCGGACTGGGGAGGAAACGGTTTCTAGAGCAGAGGAGGGGCGGGGCCAGGGGTACTGGGGGTGTTCTTGCAGATCCCCTGCCTTGGAACTTCTCTGCTGGTCGTTCTGGGCACTAGCTGAGAGTGGGGTACAGCCATCTGGTTTGGGACTTGCATTTTCCATGGCTACATTTTTTCATTTGCATGACCAAGTAACTGCCAATCAGTGTTTAAACTGCAGTCAGGGAGACATTGTGTAGTGTACTGGAAGAACACTAGATGAAAAGTCATTAAAATCTTAGCCCTGATTTTGCCTTTTACCAAGAGAAGAAAACAGACATTTATTGTGCACCTACTACCTGCTCCGTGCACTTTGAATAAATTCTAATCCTAACAGCCTGTGAAGTTTGGGTTCCCACTGTGCTCTGAGGTAGACGGAAATAGGAGTATGTGTGATTCCAGACCCCCTCAGGTTAATTGTCCTCCTTCCTCCATACCTTTGGTTTCACAAGGAAACTAATTGTGAAAAGTTAACAGAATTTCTTTTAGCCCAAAATCTAAGCACCCAGACAGAAAAAGAGCTGGTTGTGAGACAGTGGTCAAAGCGAGGACTCCTCAGGCAGACTGCCTAGCTTAGGACCCCAGCCCCACAGTTACTAGCTCTGTCACTTTGGGCCAGTGCCCTAACCTGTGTTTCTTCTCAGTTTTTGCATCTATAAAATGGGGCTAATAATTGGATTTATACCAAATGATTGCTACAAGGATTAAATGGGTAATAGATGTATAATGCTTAGAGTAGTACCTGGCAAATACAAGCATTTGCTTTTGTGGTTACCTCTCAAACCATTTCGAAACCTCACCGTTTATGGGCAGAACTCTTAGATTATGGTGCAGACATCAGCCAGGCTGCTTCTCATTATGGTGATGTCAGTGCCCCAGTCAGTTCAGGTACACTTCAAAGGTCAAAAAAGAGTGGCCGCCTGAAGTACTTGTCTGTTTTCTATGAACAGATGCTAAAAGAAAAAAATGTACTTTTCCTGCTATTATGCTTTTCTGCTTTCCTACCATACAGGTCTGTTATCCTTAGTCATACAGAAAGCTTTCCTTTACTTTTTGATCCTTTGGCCACAACTTCCCTTAGGTCACTGCTTCATATTTGCCATCCCTCTGTGCCTTTCAAATCCCCTTCTGGCTCACATTTTTGTGCCCCTCCTCTCTAGTCACCTTCCTATGGAGGATGTATTGCTTAAACTCCTGTCATGTTAGGGCCAATTTTGTCCATGTGTGAGCATAACACTTCAGAATATAAGATCCTCAAAGACAAGGATTTTTTATTATAAGCCTGGAATATGAGTGATGTTTAAAGGTTGAAAACAGTTACCTAGTGAATTTTGGATCCTATTTGGTGTGAAAATCTTTTTAAGTCCCACAGCGTACTGAGCACCACGCTAGAGTTGGAGATACTGAGACAAACAACACGAAGGCCTTCGAGCAGCCTCAAGCTGAAGACAAAAGATGCCGAAGAGTTAGTCTCAGGCCACTGTGGTGAAGAGTTATTTCCTCGACCTTGTCTCCTCCTTCCTGGGAAGGGTCTCCTCCCTTCCACACAGTAAATTCATCCTGTCAGGTCTCATCTGAAATATCCTTCCCCTTCAGAAACCTTCCAGGGGCCCTTGGAGTTTGCCCCTCCATTCCAGTCCCACCTCCAGTTTTCCATAAGACTAATTTCCCATAGCACTTACCGCATGGTATTAACATTTTTTGTTTACTTGTCAGACTTGTGCCCGGGGCCTAGAGCGATGGCTCCTTGACATCGGTATCTGTGACAGTTTATTGTGTGGTCTGTGTGCTGAGCTTAGTGTTGGGAATATACTGAGCCCAATCAATAATCGTGGATGAACGAATTAAAAACTGAAAATGACACAGCCACGATTCTAATAAGCATTCTGCTTATGTGAACTGATGAAATCTTTATGACATCCCTGTGAGGCAGGTAATATCAGCACAGTCAGTATTTGGAGATGTGAATGAGGAGGCACAGGAAGGTTAAATAGCGGACCCAGGGCCACCCAGCACAGTAGTCTGGCAGTGGGTTTCTGCCCTCCCCACCATGCTGTCTGCTTGGTGCCATGAAGCACGGAGGCGAGGCGAGGCCTGGAGCTGGCAGGTGAGGCAGGGAAAGGAGCATTTAGGCAGAGGAAGTCCAGAGAGGGCCAGGACCTAGAGGTGAGTGGCAACGCTATGAACTGCTGACAAAACCATTGTAGAAAACACAATGAACAATGATGGCTATGTTCTCCTGGTACCAGGAAGTTAACCTAAATGTTGAGTGAGTGGGAGAGTGGGGTCCCAGATATTGCATGGGACATGCATATACTAAAAATTTATTTATTTGAAAATCAAATTTACCTAGGTATTTTCTATTTTATCTGGCAACCTTAAGTGGGAACCAAACAATTTGTGGGCTACAGATGGCCCACAGAGCACTAATTTGCAATGGCTATGGAGTGTGCATTGTTATTAGTCATGTGAGAGTGGGAGGAAACAAGTACAACTGAGGCTGGGAGAGGAGGTTCTGGAGGACCCTGTTCTGTGAAAGCTTCGGGGGGCACTTAACAGAATTTCAGGACAAGCTGCAAGAAGACTTGGGCCTAGACCAGGGGTTTCAAAGTACAAACTCCCTGCTTTTCTCGGCTTCTCCCTGTGCATTGGCCCCCCTCTCCTATTGCAGAAATGTTTCCTCCACGAGTTAAGGAACACAGCTGTGGATGCCCCTGATGCAAAAGGCTCCTTTCTGCCACGAAGGAGTCCGACCCATTGGAATCACATGCCCATATCTTAGACTAATGTTGTTGCCAAGGGGTGAGAAACTCCAGTTGTCCGAGACTGAATAAAGTGTCTTGACCAGAGGCAAGTCTAATGGTGTATACGATAGATGGCTCTTAGGGGCTTGTGAAAGCTAATTTTTAAATATGCAGGAATTGTGTAAGCAGCTAAACTAATGGTAGCATGAAACAGGCTATGCTGGGAGTATTTATACCACAGAAATAGGTACATGCTGCAAGTCTAGGTGGTGTTTGTTTTTGTTTTTTAACCACATGTCATAATAATAGCAAATACTTAAATTGCATTTACCTGTATGCCAGGCACTGCTCTAAGCACTTCTATTAACCCCACGCACTGGTTCTTCCGAGTAGCATCATGATGTATGCCTTTTATTGTCTGTAGTACTTTGTACCTCAGAGTGACTCAGTAAATTTTTTATTGTTTTTTTTTTTTAAATGATTTAATGAAAATCCATAAAACATATGAGTCAGTGGCTTTTAGTCCTCTTTAGACTTCAGGAATCCTACAGGTGCCCTACCCAGGCTCCTCCTTACCCTGTAGGCTTGGAATCTCTAGGTGGTTTTAAGCTGTGTCATCTGTGGTTCTGAATCACCACCAGGGTTGAGAACTGTTCGTATATAGTGTTGTCGTAATGTGGGCCTATTAACAGTTGATCCGGATTAGGGTCACATTGCATTGGATGGGAGTACATGTATAGTGATTTTAATTAGCTTTATGAAAGAGCAGCTCTATTTGACAAGGAGCCTTTGCTTCTCCACACTCATCTCCTGACACTCAGACCCCAGCCCCCCAAGTCCAGCTGTGTGCAGGCCCCTCGGTTTCTGGACCTTCGTTGTCAACCCCCACCCCCATCCCCTTCAGTTCACTCAGCTGACTGCTACATCCAGGTATCAGTGTCAACCTCACTTCCCTGGGGACACCTTCCCCCACTCTCTGATGCCCTCTTCCCCCAAGTAGCATACCACGTTATCAAAGCCTGTCACGAGTTAACATCTACAGAAGAATAGTCAGATTGTTTAGTGTGTCCTTTTGGACACTGCTCAGACCTACCCCAGACCACTACTCTGCCTCAGGTTCAAGTGTGCCTGACAGTGGCCTAAGAACACTCTTCCGAGGTATAGTAAGGTAGGGCCAACGTGGACCTTCATCTACCTTCTGTCCACTTTTAGTTCGGTCTACACAGTTCTTTTAAAATTGAGCCACCTCTTTAAAAAAAAAAAAAAAAAAGGCCTGATATTTCACTCAAGAACCTAGAATTTTTGTTGTCGAGAAAAAGATCTGTCAGCAATCAGCAGAGTTTCTATCATTCATTGTACTTGCTTCCAAAGGCTCCTTTGTCCTCTTTCCTCTGTTGCTTTGGTGGAGAAATAAGAGATACTTTTTATGTCTGATAGAGGCTTCATGATTCTTCCTTTAGATCACCTGCCTGGTCCCCACGTGGATTGCACTTCGACACTGCCCTGAGATGGGGCCTTTCCAGCAAGGATGGACCAAGGACTGATGTAATGATAGAATGGTCAACATGTTTATTGTCTTAGTGACATGTTAAATAAGTTTACAAAGCTTTGTCATGTCTTCAATTGTGATCTCCAGCACATTAGTATTTGGGAATAGGATTAATAATTGTCCTTGGTTGTGTAATTTTAGATGGGACAGCTGCCTGCGGCTCACAGGGGTTGATAAGTTTCTTGTGAAGGGGGATTAAACTGCACAACTGCACAATTACAGATATTTCCCTCCTCCTACCTGCCCCGCCAGTGATTCCATTACGTTTTCAGGTCTGTGAAATTAAGGATGAGTAGTGAGTTTTATATTTAATCTTTTTTTCTTCCTCTTATTTTCAGCTCATTTATAATAGCTTTGCTCAGTTCCTAGTTAAGGAGAGAGGGTATGATAAGGAATTGCTCAGTGTGACCCCAGAGGATTGGGATTTCTGGTAAGTTCTTTTTTTTTTATGGTCTGCACATTCCCTGTGCTTCTTAATTGTTGCTGATAAAATTTTAATTCTTCCTCTTCTATGAAGGTAGAACATGAAATGTGAAATTGACTCAAAGGACAAAAATGCCTTCTATATTAAAAGTTTTGTGTTTAATGGATTAAAAGTCTGCCTACTTTAAACGAGTTTAGACCTTGATTAATGTGAAAATAAGCTAAGAGTTTATGTGACTAGGATATTTTGGTATGATTTAATTTTGTCATAATTAAGAGTTTCAGAGGTTAAGAACTGTCTCTAAAATTTACATCTTTGAGGGAAAAAAGTTTGTTTTAGTACTCTTCAAATTAAGAACTATAAGAGAAAAGGAGGAATCATCATGTTTTATTTAAGTGTCTGAATTAGGACACTTTATTTTCTGTAATTTGGTTATACATTCTTGTCTAAGACTCTAACTGTATACTCCCTTCCTGGTTTAGGATTCTCAATTTCCCAAGGCTTCCTTTGTCTTTCTTCTTCATTTAAACAACAGAAACAAAAATCCTAAGCCACTAAATTGTTCAGTTTAAAATTAATGATAATCCTAAAACACATGCATAATGTTCATCTAGTATATATTCTTCCAATACTTGGTTAGTCTTTTTTGATGTATCCCTTTTATAAATGGAAGAAACAGAAACATTTTACTATATGAACCTACTGACTCTGGAAATTATATGGTGAGCACAAGTAAATAATGCTTCTAAAGTACCCTGTCATTTTTTAAAATTCCCTTGGTATTTGGTGGCCATTATGCCTCCTTGCTTTTATTATTCATAGTAATAAATCTATACACACTTTTCTCCCCAAATCCCACAAGCCTTTTCAGGGGAGAATCTGCAACTTAATATTTGACTTTATTTTAGTGGTTTTCAATAATATGCCTTGCCCAGAGGGCAAGTTCTTATAACCTGACCTAAACTGAGGAAAATTCTAAAGACTATAGAAAAGACTCTGGCTAAAAGCTTAACTTATAGACTATAAGAGAGAGAGTGTGTGTATGTGTATCTTGTTTAATGGAAAACATTTGCACATTTTAAAAAAGGCATGGGTTGATGTTCAGGTTTGTTGTTTTTTTTTTTTCTCGTTTGTGATTCATCTTTTTGAAAGCCTAAAGATTTTACAAACTAAGCATGCTACCCTTTGTTTGCCTACATAACAATTTTCCATATGTGCCTGCTCTGTGGTGGATATTTACTTTTACAATTCTTAGATATTCTTGTTTGTGTGGTTAACATATCCTTCAGCTAGGTGGGAGAATCCTTTTTTAGCATTGTGACTTTTTAAAAATTTAGACTGTTATTTCTTAGGTTGGCTAAAGATATGAACTGATTGATAATCAAACTTTTCTATTTTAGTTGCAAGGGTTTAGCATTGGATCTGGAAGATGGGAACTTCATTAAACTTGCAGATAATGGCACTGTACTCAGGTAATAAAATTTAGTTGTGAAATCAAAACTTTACTTCCTCCGGGATACTTTATTGGTAGGTAGCATATGACCCTTAAGATGTGGGTTAAATAATATTATTATTTTAGTCAATAAGATGACAGATTATCTGTCTAATTACATGTCTTCGTGTGAATTGTGTAAGCCATTAAATACAAATCTGTGAGCATTAGATTTAAAGGTCATTAGATTTAAAGTTCCTTTAAGTTTAGCTCATTAGAAATATTTGCAGGAAATACAACAGAAAGTTAATAACTTCTATTCATTGACCACCCCTTACTGCAAAAGAGCCTGGGAATTATATTGTTTAGCTGGGTATGTAGGTGCCTAGAATAAAATCAGGGTTCTGTTTATTAAGGAGGAAGGAGAGAATGGATATTGGGTAGGGTTTGGTCGTTTATGCATACCTCCCATTCTTCTTCCATCAATCCAAATTTTCCCCCATTATGCAGGACTTATGTTGTGTCTTAGTGCCTTCTGGACTGTTGCAACCCTCATCAATCTCGCCCACACTCAGTGCTGACTTTCTTTCTTTCCCTTCTCTCTGAGTGGGCCCAACCTTCCAAGTGTCGGGAAGGGTCTGACATGCAATCCAGAAGCAGCTGCTATCGCTGCTTTGAGCCTTTCAGAGGGTACCAGGGAGTGAGCATCTGTTTTTTCCTCAGTACTAATAGTACAGGCAAGTCAGCATAGCCATGAAGCTCTGCTGTTTATTATTAAATATTTATACAAACACCGTCAGAGTCAAAGGAGAAGACTCTCAGCACAGGTTGCTTCTTATATACATTCTCTCTTTTCATACCTCGTTCTTTTTACATGAAGTAAACCCCCTTCACACTCTCCCCTAGACCTTCCCCTAAGGTGCATCTGACTAGAGCAGGTCCCAATTTTGATTATTTTATAATTTATTTGTGTGTTTTTTTCCTTAGGCAACTAGAGATAGAGTGTGTATGTACGTATATATACACATACAATGCAGCTTTGACTGTGGCCTTTAACTCTACCGTCAGATTCTTACAGTGTACTTGGCCTATCATCAACTATGGTTAAAAGAATGAAAAGCATCCCACAATTTTGTTTCTTTCTCTCATTGTTCTGTCTGTCCGCTCCCAACACCCCTCCCTGAAGGTCTGTCACCCTCCATTCAAGCTCTGGCTAACCTGCAGTTTCTCCTGAATTTTAGTAGCTTACCTCCTTGTTGCCTTCTTTCCACCAGTACAGTAGATTACTTGCCTGATCTTATTTCCCATTCAGGATTTCTTTGTCTTTAAATACGGCTTTCTAAAATGTTAACCTCTTTATAAAAAGGAGCGTGTTCATGCTTTTCCTTCCATTTGCTCTTCTTTTTTCATTTCTTTTTTCCTTCATATTATTTTGCTACAACATAATACCAAGAGAATAAAAGTGATACTCCCTATAATTATAATTTTTCATAATAAACTGTATAAAGTGTCAACTACAGTAGTCTCCCCTTATCCGAGGGGGATATGTATGAGGATCCTCAGTGGATGCCTGAAACTCATACATACATACCTATGATAAAGTGTAATTTATAAATTAGGTACAGTAAGAGGTTAACAAGAGTAAGTAATGACAAAATAGAACAATCATAACAATACTCAGAGTAATGCACAATTTAAAACTTATGAATTGTTTATTTCTGGAATTTTCCATTTAATATTTTTGGGCCATGATTGGCCACGGATAAGTGAAACTACAGAAAGGAAAACCACAAAAAAGGGGGGATTGCTGTATTTCTTTCTCTACAGAGTAAGATTCTCTTAACCTGGCCTAACTTACGCAAAGGCAATATTTTGAACACAGACAAAAAAAATAGCTAATTTTTCATCATGTTGTTCTTTTTTGACATATTCCTCTTATGATTCCCCACGTGGTTTTAGCTATGCTGTGTCCTTGAGTGGGCAGGAGACTCCTCATTTTGTCTTCGCAGTTTTGTGTGCTCATAGTCATCTGCTCTCAAGTGCCAGGTGCCTTTCACGCCTCATGTGATCCTGGTGTAGCTCACGCTCTAACTCTGGTACCTGCTGGTCTTTCTCTAATGTGCCCAGAACCAGCTTCCCACCCCACGTGTTTGTTTCCTGTTTGTTCCAGTTATGTTAATCTTATCTGTACGGTTAAATGATCTAGAAAACCCTAAAAACTCCTCCAGAAGACTCCTAGAATTAATAAATAAATTCAGTAAAGTCTCAGGTTATAAAATCAATGTACACAATTCAGTAGCATTTCTGTATACTATTAACAGTCAAGCTGAGAATCAAGTCGAGAACTCCATACCATTAATAATAGCTGCCAAAAAAAAAAAATACCTGGGAATATACTTAACCAAGAAGTTGAAAGATCTCTACAAGGAGAATTACAAAACACTAATGAAAGAAATTGTAGATGACACAAACAAATGGAAAAACATCCCATACTCATGGATTGGAAGAATCAATATTGCTAAAATGTCCATACTGCTCAAAGTGATTTACAGACTTCATGCAATTCATATCAAAATACCAGCATCATTTTTCACAGAATTAGTAAAACAATCCTGAATTTCATAGGGAATCAAAAAGGAGCCCAAATAGCCAAAGCAATCCTAAGCAAAAAGAACAAATCTGGAGGTATCACATTACCTGACTTCAAATTATACTGCAAGGCTGTAAGTAACTAAAGCAGCATGGTACTGGTATAAAAGTAGACACACAGATAAATGGAACAGAATAGAGAACCCCAAAATAAAATCATACCTACAACCAACCGATCTTTGACAAAGCGGATGAAAATGTACAGTGGGGAAAGGATGCCCAATTCAATAAATGGTGCTAGGAAAATTGCCATATGCAGAAGAATGAAACTGGATCCTGTCTCTCACCATACACAGATATTAACTCAAGATGGATTAAAGACTTAAATGTAAGACCTGATACCATAAAAATTATAGAAGAAAACTTAAGAAAGACTCTTCTGGACATTGGCCTAGGCAAAGAATTTATGATTAAGACTCCAAAAGCAAATACAACAAAAAAATAAATGAGACTTGCTTAAACTAAAAAGTTTCTGCACAGCAAAATAAATAATCAAATAGATAACCTACAGAATGGGAGAAAATATTTGCAAACTATACATCTGACAAAGGACTAATATCCAGAATCTATAAGGAACTCAAATCAGCAAGAAAAAAAACAACTCTCTCAAAAAGTAGGCAAAAGGGCCAGGTGCAGTGATTCACACCTGTAATCCTAACACTCTGGGAGGCTGAGGCAAGAGAATCCCTTGAGCTCAGGAGTTTGAGACCAGCCTGAGCAAGAGCAAGACCCCGTCTCTACTAAAAACAGAAAAAATTAGCCAAGTGTGGTGGTGCATGCGTGTAGTCCCAGCTACTTGGGAGGCTAAGGCAGGAGGATTGCTTGAGCCCAGGAGTTTGAGGTTGCTGTGACCTAGGCTGACATCACAGCACTCTAGCCCGGGCAACAGAGCAAGACTCTGTCTCAAAGAAAAAAAAAAGGTGAACAAAAGACATAAGCAGATATTTTTCAAAAGAAGATAGACAACTGGCCAAAATACATGAAAATGCTCAACGTACCAATCATTAGGGTAAATGCAACTTAAAAACACAAGGAAATGCTACCTTACCCCTATCAGAATGGCCATTTTTTTTTTTTTTTTTTTTTTTTTTTTTGAGACAGAGTGTCACTCTCTTGCCTGGGGCGAGTGCCATGGCGTCAGCTTAGCTCACAGCAACCTCAAACTCCTGGGCTTGAGCAATCCTACTGTCTCAGCCTCCTGAGTAGCTGGGACTACAGGCATGTGCCACCATGCCCGGCTAGTTTTTTTTTTTTTTTTTCTATATATATTTTTAGCTGTCCAATTAATTTTCTTTCTTTTTTTTTTTTTTTGGTAGAGACAGGGTCTCGCTCTTGCTCAGGCTGGTCTCGAACTCCTGAGCCCAGAACGATCCGCCCGCCTCGGCCTCCCAGAGTGCTAGGATTACAGGCGTGAGCCACCGCGCCCGGCCCAGAATGGCCATTATTAAAAAGTCAAAAAACAATAGATGTCAGCACAGATGGGGTGAAAAAGGAAGGCTTATACAAGCATTATATTCCCTGTCAGTGGGGCTGTAATTAGTACAACCTCTATGGAAAACAGTGTGGAGATTCCTCAGAGAACTGAAAGACCTACCATTTGATCCAGCAATCCCACTTCTAGGGACCTACCCAAAGGAAAAGACGTCATTGTGTCAAAAAGACACAAGTACTTTTATGTTTATCACAGCACAATTCACTATGGCAAAGATACGGAATCAACCTAAGTGCCCATCGGCTGATGAGTGGATAAAGAAAATGTAGTATACGTATATATACCATGGAATACAGCCATAAAAAGGATGAAACAATGTCTTTTGCAACAACTTGAATGGAACTGGAGGCCATTATCCTCAGTGAAGTGTCTCAGGAACAGAAAAATACTGCATGTACTCACTTATAAGCAGGAGCTAAAGATGGGTATACATGGTCACACAGAGTGGTATAATGGACTTCGGAGACTCAGAAAAGGGGAGGGTGAGACGGGGGCTAAGTGATCAAAAATTAACTGTTGGGTACAATGTACACTCTTTGGGTAGTGGATACACTAAAACCCCTAGATCCATCACGATATGTTTCATCCAGGTAACAAAAAGCTGCTTGTATCCCCTTAATCTATTGCAATAAAATTTTTTAAAAAAATGACAGCTTCTCTAGGAAATGGTGGTGTCTCATCCAGTGTTGACCTCCAAGTGAGCATCTTCTAATCACTTGCTAGTTACTGGATTAAAGGGAAAAAAAGCTAGAACTGTCCATAGAAATGCCTTATAGAATGAATCCTAAACATGGAAGTCACACCATTGAAAAGAGAAAAAAATAAATCATTGTTAGTTCCAGCAGGAGCAGAGATCAACAGTCACGATGCTAGAGGAAAGGGCATTCAAGGGAACCATTACTGAGCAATGTGCATCATCTCCCCAAACTAGGGCAAGCCACGGCACCAAGATGATGACCCCAGAGGTGCTGGCAGAGGCGTATGGCAAGGAGGAGTGGAAGCACTTCGTATCGGACACGGGAATGACTTGCCGCTCAGGTATGGCTCCAGTGGGGCAGCTCCCCTTTTGTTTTGGACCCTGAACCTTAAATGTGAGGATACAAAGAAGACCCTCCTTTCCCCCTGCTGGACAGAGGCACAAGGGAGCAGCCTTGGCCTTACAGCAGTGGGATGTATTTTTTTCCAGATGTGTCTGATTTCTGTTTGGCAGCTGGTTCAAAATGCTGTCAGCATTTTCACACTGCTTTATTTAAGGTTTTGTTGATGCTCCTTGTACTTGTTCTGGAGTGGAGATTAGCACTTAGGAATAGCACATTCCTTGGCTGTCCTGTGTTCTTTATCAGTTTGTTACATGCTCAGAACTTTTCTTTCTTCACCTCCCATTTGTTTCCATATTCATGTTACCAGACCACTCCTGTGTTTTAGAATTCTCCTCCTTGTAGAAATGAAGAGTAATTGTAGAAGGAAGAGTGATTGTCCCCAACCCTTGTCCCCCAGAATCCCCTTTCCCCAAAGCTTATTTTTTTACGGATATACAAAAGGGATCATGTATTTACTTTGCTCTTTTTAATTTACATCTTGGAGAGCCTGTCATCAGCACATACGCTGGAGCACCTCATTCTTTTAAATGCTGGCCTGCTCTGCTATCCAGGGCGGGCATTGTGATTTATTTAATTAGTCCCCTAGCTGTGGGTATTTATGTTGTATCTGCTGTTTTATCTTTACAAACAAGCCTGAGGCAATGTTTTCATAAATGTGTATTTTGTACTTTTATAAATATATCCAGAATTTATTCTAGGAATTTATTCCTAGAAGTACACTTGCTCTAAAGATCCACAGGTTTAAAATTTTGTTATATGTCACCAACTAAGGCCTTCATGTTCAGGAACTCCAACTGCTTCTGTATGTGTAGCCTTCTCCTACATTAAATGTATTAATCCTCAGAGTTAGGTACAGAGTCATAAAGTACATTCCCTGCCAATACATTTAGGAAATTTAAAGCATTGATGGATATAGAAATTTTTAAGGGTAACTTATTTGATAATCCCTGTTCAGTTTGTTGACCTGCGCATGAGGTTGCTTTTCCTTGCCAGCTGATCTCTAGAGAGCAAGTCCTTTTGAGCTTTTTTTCCCCAAGTGGTAGATTATACAGAAATAGGTCGGTATAGTGGAAGTCACAAGGGGCTTGGTGCCAGATGGTCCTAGATCATATTGGCTCTGTTACTTGCAGGATAAAGTGACTCTGGTCAATTACTAAGCTACTTTTAGCATCCGTTTTCTTACCTTTAAGTGGAGATAATATCACTTATCTGCAGAAGAAGTGAGAACCTTTGCGAACATAAATTGTTCTCTTCCCCTCAGTCATTCATGTGCCTTTGTTGCATTTCCAGTAAGACAAAGGGAGTGGGTTGGCAGTGGGTTCTTGGGAAACAGTTTATCTGTGCGTAAAGCTTAATGATTAAAGGACTTGGTCTTGATTGAGAGGCGTGTATTAGTGAACTGAGCTTACTCATCACTTCATTCACAATGAGCTGTCTGCTCTATGAGGAGGTGGAGGTTGACGCTTTCGTGTGGTACAGTCTCACAGTTTCGGTGTTGGTAGAGGCATTGAGAGCAGCCTGGCCCAGTTAACAGCTCAAGACTGAATAAGCCTCCTTGTGTCCACACCGAGGACATTCAGCCAAAGTTTGATGGTTGAGTGACATCAGCCTCTTGCCTTGTGGGCAGGAACCAGTGAGTCCTTCTCATTAAGCCCCCCAAGTTATTAGGTTAGACCCTAACCATGACTCGTAATCAATGTTTCGACTCTTGGATTGAATTTCATCTCTTAAGGCCCACAAAGAAAGAAGAATGGGCAGCGAAAAGCAAGGGTATGTCACTGGCAATGATGAGATGCTTCCTGCTCCAGCAGTGCCTAGGACAGCTGGCTATCAGGTTCAGGCAGGTCACTTTGATGTTAGGCCAAGAGGTAAGAGAAAGCACAGATTAATGAACCTTGTGAAGCTTTGCCCACCGTCCTAGGTCCCGGGAGTCCTAGGGTATCACATGGTCTTACAGCATAGCAGAGCGTAGGCAGGCATGCTCATTGGATATCATCTCTCTTTTCTTCCAGATCACTTGTTATTCACACTGGCAAAGCCACCCTAACCATTCTTAGGAATGAAAAACAGTCTGAGATGTTCCCCCAACAATTTAAGCTATGAAAGAATGAAAAACAGGAAGACTGTGTCAACCAAAATATTTTTAACTGAGAGAAAAGGACACAAACTGGCACAGCCATATTATGAATTAACTTTGACTTATTTTTTATACGTTTTTAATAAATTGACAGGACAAGGCAAGAGGCACTAAATGACATTCAGAGAGATAGACCCCTGGCTTCGGCATATGGTTTTCTCCTGATTTACTTGTAATACTCCTTCATTCCAAAGTAATCCATTTCATTATGGGATAATTCATTCATTCATTCTACAAACATTTATTGAGTGCTTACAATATGCTGGATACTATGCCTAGTGGACCCTTAAAGAACAAGACAGATGTGTTCCTTAACCTCAGACCCATAGCTTATAAATGAGAGAAAGGGGGACTCAAATCAGGCAATTATAATCATGTGCTCGAGAGTAGTTGTGACTATTTGAAAAGTACTTTCTTATTATTAAACTAAAATCTGGCTCAACCTGTCAGTTCTGTTTGATTCTTCTTTGTACCAAGAGTTAGCCTAGGGTACTCTGTGAGGTTGGATTCCCCCAAACGTGGAGTGGTTACTTTTGATCCCAGTAGACAGAAGGAGGGAATGAGAGGGAGAAACACAGAAGGAAGGAAGGAGCAGTGGGTGCTGGATTCTACTGAGACTTCTGTGAAGAAGCACAGAGACCTCCCAGAGTTGTTGATCCAGGGGGCAGGAGGCTGGGACATTCCTTTACTGGGTCCTGATCTGTTAGTCGAGGTCATTCTACCCCAAGGTCATACAGGATAAATCAAATCCCTCTCCTCTGTGAGATCCTGGAATGCACCTGTCCTGTACTCTTGCGTTTTTCTAAGATAAGCACACCATGTCCTCACATGGCATGGTTTTTATTCCTCTCATCACCCCATTGTTCTCATATTGTATTGAAATTTATCTCAAGTGGCATAAAAATTGAAGGTGGTACCCTAGGTGGGGCCAACCAGCACATTATGAAAAGGCACTATTGTGTGGAGACTTCATGGTACTCCAGGGTTAGGCTATTTGATTGTTTTGAAATTCAGTGACTTTGATAACATAAATTTTGGCTTTTTCATACTCCATGTTATAGGCGGGGTATATTCTGGTTTTAGTTTTTATTTTTTTTAAAGACAACTCAAATATTTTTGAATAAAATGCTTAGCTTCCAGATATCATATTTTAACTAAATTTCTTGTTATAATAATATGCTCAAAGCTTTAAACCTTCCTTAGAAGATGATGTGCCATTTGGAATTGAAATGGAGACTTTTTCAGATAATTAAACCGAAATCTAGTGTCTTTTCAGCCATGTTTCTCTGTGTTTCACGTACATGAGGCATTACTTTGTTCCAAGTTTAAAATTACTGTTTTGTTCTCTTTTAGGAAAGTACTATTTTTATGATAACTATTTTGACCTGCCAGGGGCTCTTCTATGTGCCAGGGTGGTGGACTTACTAACAAAGGTGAGTAGGGACTCGTTTTTTAAAAACTATGATATGTACTTAGTTATAAATCATAGGACTTAATTATGTATACCTTTCAAGTTGAGATTTTAATTTCTTCTTTGTGGTTTCAGAGGTGACTGGGAAGGAAAAACATGGTGACTTTGATCAAAATATTTTTGGAAAATTAAATAGCAGTGACCATTTTTTTCCTCAGGGAAAATATACCTATTCTCCAGCAGGGGGTGCAAAAGTCTAGAAAAAGAAAATACACACCAGAACTTGAATCTGGAAAAAATATTTTCTGTAGCAGAATAAATAAATAGTTTAACTAGCAGAATTAAAAAGAGTAAACGTAATTAAGAAAATTCTATGTGTCTGTAAGCATTCTAAATGATATAAAAACAAAAAAATGAGATGAAATTTTTAAAACATTATTTTGAGCATAATGCATATAGAATTTTCCTTTGTACTGTGTACCAAGATTAAATAGGTCTCTGGTTAATCAGTTTATACTTAAGACCTATGAACATAAATAGGTTTACATGTCACAATCACTTTCCTTTTTCCTTTTGTTGTCTTTTAAAATCAGTATTATAACGTTTATAGTAGAGCATGGGTAATGGTTTATTTTTGAATCAGAATTACATTCATGTGTTTGTGAAAAGTTTCTGGGGTGCAGTAATTTTGGTATGTTTGTAGAAGTCTTTATTAACACAAGATGGAACCAGTTTCTCATTTTTTAGTTACTGTAAGCAAAATATATCAGTCTTTAAATATTTCATAGTTTGTATAATTAGGTACAAATATCTAGTAGTCTGTCTTTATTTAGATAGAAGGACACTGGTTAATGTCCAAGGAAGCAAATGGTTATAAGGTTTTGTGTTTTAATGTAGTGTTTATTTGCTTTCTGGTTTAAAAAAATGTTGATAAAAATGATTTACAGTTTATATTTGCAGCCTCATTCATCTCAGCTATAGAGACTTGCTGCTCTTTAAGATTGAAATTCGGGTTAAGTGTACACTAAATTCTAAAGTGACAGCTTTTGGGGCTTTAGGACTTCAGGCTTCTTAGCCCCATTGATGCCCTAGTATGTTAGGTAACACATTGTGACATTCCAGAAATTATGCAACATTGTAAGTTTACTTATTTATTCAAAATATTCTATAATTTTTAGACTTTGGAAATTTTTATTTGATTTGGTCTATATGAGCTATATCACTAATATTTAGTGATATCTGGATGTATATATAGTAGTGATTTTCTGCAAGATTTCTCTTTTTAAAATCACATTTAGGAAAATGACAACTTTATTAGTCTATTAAGTTTTCTAAAACATAAATTCCTATCTTAGAATATTGTAATACAGATGCTTCTTTACTTATGGTGGGGTTACCTCCCAATAAACCCATTGTAAGTTAAAAAATCTTTAAGTTGGAAATGCATTTAATACACCTAACCCACCAAACATCATAGGTTAGCCTAGCCTTCCTTAAATGTGCTCAGAACACTCACACATTAGCCTGTAGTTGGGTAAAATCATCTAACACAAAGTCTATTTTATGATAAAGTATTGAATATCTCATGTAATTTATTGAATCCTGTGCTGAAAATGAAAAACAGAATGGTTATATGTATACTCAAAGTATGGTTTCCACTGAATCTATCGCTTTCACACCATCATAAAGTTGAAAAATCTTCAGTGAACTGTCTTAAGTTGGGGATTGTCTGTATTCTAATTGTGTGCTAGCATTTTTAACTATGTTTAAAAACAGAATTATTGCATTTATTACATTTGGAATTTTTCTTTTCAGCACAATAATGGTCAAAAAACATTTGATTTTTGGAAGGATATAATTGCTGGTATACAACATAATTACAAAACGTCAGCTTTTAAGGGTGAGTAATGGGAAGAGAGGCTTCCTAATAGATGTTTTTTAAACGCTGCGTGTCTAATGAATTAGTTGGAAGTTACCTATTTTGCCATGTTTCTTAGATTTAATTTGATCTTAAATATTGTTATAGAGTTGATTCTGCTTACATTTTAAGAGGTCATTTTATTCATGTCTGTTTTATGACCATAATTGCCATTTTTCCAAGTTGTGCTGTTAAACTGCCTTTTACAAAAATGTTTGCTAATAGGGTTGTTCTGTGGCCTCCCCAAAATTGAAGTTCCAGCTTTGCTGTTTCCTGGCTTGGGCACATGAAGTGTTGGTGACACTTGTTATCATTAGTGTAGATAGTTATAGACAGGTGGGCAAAGTGCCTGCTGGAGGAAATTTCATTCTTGTTGCTTAAGGAACAGGACTGGCTGACCCAGAATGGGGGCAGAGATAGCACCAGCCTTGAGCCTAGGGTTTTTTACCTTTTCATTCACAGCTTTGCTTGTGTTATATACAAAGTTGCTTCTAAGGAATAAATAGATGCCTCTATAGTATGTTACCCCAATGACTTGAACTAGATCATGCTGATTCAACTAATAGGCTGATGGATACTCAAGAGCAGTATTTTTTAGCTTGGAAAAATATTGCCTTTTGATTGAAATAAAAATTACTTGACTTCTTTTTAATGTAATTCAAGCCATCAAAATAATTTTAAATATTATGACTAAAAACATGTCAAGATAATAAATAGTAACTGCAGGATATTTGTTCAAAGTACATATTTCTCTGCCATCTGCTTCTTTCCTGCCCAGAAGAAAATCACTGCTTTGGGATGATTGTCTCACTTTTCTTTTCTAGTCATTAGTTCTTGACACTGGCTCATAGGTCACATGTGGCTTTATGGGTCTCTTTTCATCTCTTTTCACAGTCTACACTGAGTGCTTGGGTGTGTGAGAATGCCCATCCCCATTGGAAGAACATATCCATGACAACTGTAAAAGCCACCCAATGCTTTATTTTTTTACTTTTTTATTATCTTTGTAAAATAAAAAGCCTTAAAAGAATGGTTAAAAACAGCAGATTGCTGCTTTCAAATAAATCCAGCATAAAAATCTATTGATGTTATTTTATTGCATTGTAAATAAGGAGTAGTAAAACATTTCATGCTTTAATAAGTGAGGCACAGCTTAAAAGTTTTAAACAGCCATATAAAAATACAGTACAGAGCATAAATAAATAATATCTTTTCACTTCTAGTCAAATTTTGAAACACTTGATGTTAGTTATAATTTCACTGAAGTGGGAGGCACAAGGTACATATGCCAATGTTCTATAAACCCACAAAATCACATCACATAAGATTCACTGAGGCATTAAATCAAATTAATCACACTTGTGTTAAATAAATAAGAATAGGTCAGACACCTGATTCCAAGATGTGCCGGGTATATAGAAAGCTGCTCTGCAGTCACAGAAAAGTTTAAAAAGATTCCTTGACTAAAGCACCTTGCATTTTGGATTAATTTCAACATGATATTTTGGTTTTTTATGAGAGCTTTAAAAAGTATATATGCACCTATATATTTGAATAGATCTTGATGAAAGGGACCATATAGGCTTCTGAACAATGCACCATCAGAAATATCTCAGGGTATACAGTGTCTTTTAAATTTGAATATTCAAGTATTCAAGTTCTATAAAGTTATATGATACTTCCTCCTGAATGTTTCCTAGAAGTTCTCATATTGATTGTTAGAAACAGCCTTATTTTACAAGGAAATCCTAAGTTTCTGAAATCAAATTCAATATAATTTAGAGCCTTATTTCTGTTTTTTTGTGGTGGCTTTATATTTTTTTAACTTAGCAAGACTTCTGTGGTGAAATTTTTAAATATTAAAGGAGTTCACGGAACACTTTAAAGGGCCTTAAGATTGCTGACTCACAATTCGAAGGGTCTTCACGTGTTTACTCTTACTGCTCGCTTTTCAAGGGGAGAGAAATTGTCAATCTGATAGCTCAAATCTGTATTTTGGAAAATAAAAATTACTCACATTCCTTTCAGCTTACCTCCATATGCATTTTGTGGGATGGGATGGAGTTGGGGAAATGCCTTTCCAAGCAGAAGATTTAGATTAGCTCAGTGGGAATGTGCTCACATGGGAGCCACTAAGAATCCTGAGAAGGAGGAGTAGACATACTCAGAGGAGTACAGGCCGTTCAACTCCGCATTGGGCAGCTGGAGCCACACCTGGTCATTTTCTGTGAGGTCCATTATAGCACTTCCTGAAGCCTGATCTAGGTAGCCTTTGGAATATTCATCATAGGTGTACATTATGGGGGTGCCGTTCTTATACAGGCCTACCCAAGCGTGAGTCCCTTTCACATGCACGTGGTAGGAGAAATAGTATATTCCTGGTATCCTGCAGGTAAAGATTCCAGTTCTTGGGTCATAATGCTGTTGCCTGTTATACAAAATCTTATCAAACGGGATGGGGGTACCTACTGCTGGGTAAGCTTTGGAGAGAGTAACAGTAAAAGCAGACACAGGCATTCCTGTTACTCCCTGGTTGGCACTAGTAAGAGGCATCCCAGAAAGACTGGGCCTTTGGCCTGCCTTTATAAACTCCTCGGGTGTGGCTACTTGACCTGGTGGGCCTGGAGGTCCTGGGGGTCCTGGGAGGCCAGGCTCTCCAGTGTGGCCTCTTGGACCTGGAGGCCCTGGTGGTCCAGTAGGTCCATTGAGGCCCTTAGTTGCTATGCCAGCTGGGCCAGGTGGACCTGGATTTCCTGGATCCCCTTTAGCTCCAGGGAATCCTGGAATGCCTGGTGGCCCAATGGGGCCTCTGGTACCTGGTATTCCAGGGGTGCCTCTTGGGCCAGCCTCACCATTGTGTCCAGGCACTCCCTTAGCTCCTGCTGGGCCCATAGGGCCTGGGAGACCAGGAGGTCCTCCAACTCCAGGGTCACCTTTTGGGCCTGATAACCCTGGGTTACCCTTAGGGCCATGGAGACCTGGTTCTCCTGGGTACCCTGGTTTTCCATCCAACCCAGGGGAGCCCCTTTCTCCCTTAGCTCCAGGGTATCCTGCAGGCCCAACTGGCCCTGTCTCACCTTTAGGGCCTGGGAAACCGTGGTTGCCCGGGATGCCTTTTGGTCCTTGGGGTCCCATATTTCCAGGGGGTCCAGTCAGACCTGGCTCCCCAGGATGACCCGCTGGCCCTTGTTCCCCTTTGGCACCTGGAGCCCCTGGAAGGCCGACAGGTCCTCTTTGTCCCTTCAGGCCTGGCAAGCCTGGTTTCCCAAAGCCAGGAGCCCCTGGGGGCCCAGCTATTCCTGGAGCCCCAGGGAGACCTTTTGTTCCTGGAATCCCTGGCTGGCCTGGGGCTCCAGGAGCTCCTGGCTTTCCAATGCATTCTGGTCCTCGTTCCCCAGGAGGACCTCGGGGACCTGGTAGACCTGTTGGTCCCCTTTCTCCTGGAATACCCCGATCACCTTTGATACCTGGCTGTCCTGGAAACCCATTTTCACCTCTTTTTCCTACTCCAGGAGGACCAGGTGGTCCCATGGAACCCGGAGGGCCTGGAAGGCCCCTCTCACCTGGGCGGCCAGGAGCGCCATACCCTGATTCCCCTTTCTGTCCATTCACACCAGGGACTCCTGGTGCACCCTTTTCTCCAGGATAGCCCCTGGGGCCCTGGGCTCCTGTAGGTCCCTGTTGTCCAGGTTTTCCTGACACAGAAAGTCCAGCTGGGCCAGGGATTCCAGGTGGTCCTGGTGGGCCCCGTGGTCCTGGTAAGCCAGCTGGTCCAATATCTCCTTTTGGTCCAAGTGGTCCTCTCTCCCCTGGTTTTCCTGGGAGTCCCGGCAAACCTGGCTTCCCAATGGCCGATGGTCCCGGTGGTCCTGGCAACCCTGGCTCTCCCTGGAGTCCAGGACTTCCGTAGCCTGGTTTTCCTGGTGGTCCGGAAGGACCTGGGAGGCCTTGAGGTCCAGCGGGGCCTGGTGGACCAGGAATACCTTGCTCCTTTCTTACTGGTATACCTAAAAGACACACCCAGTACACCCACCCAGAGAGGGGGATAGTTAGTAACATTAAAGATAATCATTGCTTCTCAAAATATGAATTGAACTGGGACAGGACATTGCAGTGTCATTCAGTCCATTGTAGGCAGACCAGTCTGAAATGGTTTTAGATGATTTGTTTTATATGGTTTTAAAAAACACTGCTAGAGAAGATGGTTTCAGAAAACCATGGCTATCATAATACTTTCATCACATCTTAATGATCTGTGAAAATCAGCTGGGATTTGAAGAATTCCTCTAGAATAAGAGTGCAGTGGAGGTAAATCTATCCCATTTGTTTTGGGAAAATTATCTACCTAGAAAGGAAAGAAAAGCTATTTAACAGAAAATGCAGAAAAGGCAAGTGCAGAATAAGTGAGAAAATGTTTAAGAACTATAACAATTTTCCCTCACAAAGCTATCCTATCAGACATAAATGAGAAATGGAGTTAATTCTAGTTTACATCTGCCATGGCCCTGCTGAAAATAATTTAGATTTAGGTTGATTTTTTTCTTTTCCCCGAGAGTGCATATGTGTATGTGTTTCAAGTTTAAGTCAGTATACTCTCCATTATTGACTTAAATTTGAAACAAATAAATATTGTTTGATTTCATAGAGCTATGAGTTCGTTTGAGTTGATATACTGAACTTAAACACAAAAAAACACATATTTAGTGCCTGTGATGTGAAAAAGACTATTGGGCCACAGGTGTGGAGAAAGCACAGAATGTATCCTGTAAGGGCTTCAGTCACAAACAGAGTAAAACAAGTGTGCACACGGTAAGTGCTTTAAGAGGTGTCCAAGGGCTGCTTTGGTCATTCAAAGGTGGGACGTACCAGGCATTGTGGGCATCGGAATATACTATTAGGGAAGTATTATCAGGTCAGTCTTTTGGCAATAATCATCATAAGCATCTACATAAAAAAAAATCATTATTTTTCAGAGAAATTATTTAATAGTTAGCAAAGATGATAATAAAATTACTTGATTTTTAAATCTACTTGCAGAATTTTAATATAAATCATTTTCTGCGTAATAAATTTCGGAAACAGTAGAATGCCTGCTTATATGATTTAGAGTCTTATGCTTTTGGAAAATGGGTCATAGTAATGTAGATTTAGTAGATGTCACAGTAGTTGAATAGTTTAGCCAAAACCCTGAAAGTGACCTATAGCTATGACTTTTGAGCCACATCTGTTTTTGTTGTTGTTGTTAGGAAAAAAAAAATGATTAATATACTTAAACTGTAACTAAACCTGTAATGGTTTAAAAAATCACACTGAAGACTAAAGAGGAATTAATAATAAATGAATTGAAATGAATTGTAAATTGCCTTTGAAAACTTATTTTTGTGGGTATAGTTCCCTTTAACTATTAGTTGTTGGTACACAAGTGTATTAAAATAAAAAATCTCTCATATTAATTGACTGGCATACAGCAAGTAGTCAGCTAACAGTAGTTGCTAGTATTATTCTCTTAGGTAAATATGTTCCTGAGATTTGAAAAACATTCGGTGTATATAAAATATAGAGCAAATCATTAAACTACATATGCTGAAATAAGGAAATAATTGTTTTAGATTTAGGTATCTTTATATTTTATACTAATTAAATTATATTTCAATTTGTAAACATCTAAATAGGTAAAGCTTTCCCATGGATTTTTAAAAAGTGACTTTAGGAAAAAGACTATGAGAAAAATTAGTTTTTTAAAAAGATGTCCATATATGAACACATATCTTATTGACTTTACTGTACATATATGATGTATCTTTATGTATGAATGAATCTAGATACATTGCAAATAGAATAGATAAATAAGTCATTTCTTAATGGTTTGGAATAACATAGCATATTTTTAAAAGTGCAAACCATGTTTGATTGAGGTTTGCTTCAGAATCTGATTATAAGGATCATGTTCATACTAAAACTAATTGTCTTAGTATGACTGGAAATCTGTTTTACTCTTAAAGAGGAAAAACAAGTCAATGAAAACAACCGCACTGGGCCCCATTTGAGGCTAGCACTCCAATGTCAGGGTGATCTTTGTGGCTTGGAATGTCGTACTAATGGGTCCTTAACCTCTCAGTGCAAGAATTTAACTTCTGTTTGAATCCTTGAGGGACAGCCCCTGTTTGTAGCTTGCCATCTGAAAAAAATTTCATTCATTCAAGATTAAGGAGACACCATCCTCAAGGAAAAATGAGTACCGACTATTAAGTTTTTTAAATGGCACAAACTGAAATAGTGGTTGGATGTGTCAGACTGTGGCACCTGTGTCTGCTCACCAGCTGTGGAATCCTCTGCAGCATACTTTAGTGTGTTTTGGCTGAATTCTCTTTCACTCTATGTTGAGCAGACATGCCTAGGAATTACATAGGAACTCTTCGAATTTCTGTTATCAACTCAATGTTTTGCTTGTATTACTTGTGAGCTTTTGTGTTTGTTACAATGCATTCATGCCTACCAGTAGATGATAATGTATTTGAATTTCTACCTTGCATTATCAAAAAGAGACCAAAGTTAATAGTTAAAATATAGCTTCATTTGTTAACAAGATATTTTCATTTGTTCTGTAAAAATAGCCAAGATGATACAGTATATTAAGGGGGGAAGATAGAAATATTTTTAACCTTATAAATGTGGTACATTTATTTTTAATTCAAGACTGTTGATTATGATCTTGTTATGGTATAAAAAAGTCTGAATTTATGGTCATAGAGATTATTGAATCCAGTGCTGCTTATTATAACATTACAAATTTAATTTGTTGCCTTCAAGTAAAGTAGCAAGTTTCTTTGTCTTTTACTTTTTCTCAGTTTTATCTTTATTTACATGGTGAGACATTCAAGAGTATCTGTTGTACACCTATGCCTTTGTTTTTAAATATTAAGCTACCTTTTGTGAAATATTTTAAATTTCATCTTTCTTCTTAAAATGACAGTCTTATAGGTTTCCTGTGCTTGAAATGATTTTTCTCAAGAGCATAGTATTTAAAGTTTATGACAAATATCCTTAGCTTTATTTACATGATAAAATATATAGCTAAAATGAAAAATATTATGGAAAGGAAATTTGAAGCCTACAATCAGTTTATATTATTTAGTGGATGTTTTATAGGCAGTTTGTATCAGATGGTACTAAATGGAATTAGTAAGTATGAGGCCTAGACATTGCCCTCCTTTGAGAATCTCTTAGTACTTCACATATATGAGGTATTATCTCATTACCCTTCATGGTAACTGAGAAAGCTGGGCAGATGAGGATTAGGTTCAAGGAGACAGTTAAAACTTACCTAAGGCTACATCAGTAGAGGAGGAGGAGTAGAAGTAGAATTACAAGTAATAGAAGTAGTAGTATCAGTAGTACTAGTAATAGCAATACTTAAAGTACTTTACAGGCGTTAACTCGTTTAATCTTCAGTACAGCCCCTTGAGATAGCTGATCCTTATTTTACAAATAGAGAAACTAAGGCACAGAGAGGATAAATAACTTCCCCAGAGGTCACACACATAACTGGTATGTGGCAGTTAAGTCTGTGCATTTTGCCCCTAAATGATATTAAAAATGTGTAAGTAATTATGAGAATTGCTGCTTCATTTTCCTGTTAAATTTATTTAGGGGGACATCAGGTTTTATTTGATAAGACTCAGTTTTGTGTGTATTTATGGGCTAGTTGAATGGGTTTTAAAAGTAAATGTTTAAGTGTTTAGAGATATAAACCTGCTACTTTCTTTGTACAATTGGCAGTTATTTTTAATTTAAAATTTGTAAGCTTGATTAATTTTGATTGGATTATGTGTAGTTGGTGTAAAAACATCATGTAAAGAAAAAGATCTCTACACATAAAAGTTCTTAATATTCTTCAGGTATATCTTTTTACTATCAGGTATATACTTTCTGCTGTACTTACTGTGCAAGGGATGTTAATGTTCTTGACTAGACCTACTTTTTTCACAAATCACTTTGTTGTAACAATTTGAGCTAATTGAGGAGTCTGAAAATAATTTATGATGTTAAAAGCATTTTGTTAAAGAGATCATTAAGATTATAGAAAGCATCCACCAACAAGTTAATAGAGCAAAATATACAATTCAGTTTACCTTTACTGTTTACGGTGTGGGGAATGAAGAATTGTGCCTTGATGTTGGGTAGTGGTCCTTTCATGCCTGTAAATGTAGTAAACGACTGAACCAAGTTCAAGGACATTAGCAGCAGAAAGGCTATTTGTGGCAGCATATTCTCTGATGGATTCTGAAAAACAGAAAAGAATAATTTTATACAGCTTTGTTATGGACCTGTTTTATTATTCTAATTTTACACAGATGAATTCTTTATACAGTTATCTACTTTTTTACCTTATCCTATATATTTTGAATATATTCCATAAATTAATGAGAGATAATTTTTTTATTTATGTGACTATATGTCTTAGTTGTTTTTGGAAGCCACATTCAAGTAATCAAGTAAAAATAAAGTGATTTACAAAAAGAGAAACACATTATTATTGGATGTCTCTATTAAATAATTCAGGATCTTTGACATAGCCTGAAATATCCAATAGTTTCAAAATACGCTAAAATTGAGATTAGGGCAAGTTTGTACAATATGGTTTTATTAGGACTATCTTATATAGACTGATACAAATAAAACTTTCTGAGTATATTTTAGTAGAAAGCCATTTTTTAAAATCACAAAGCAAACCCAATAGTTAATTTATTGACGCTTGTTTTCAAGCAAGCTAACATGGAAGTCCACCAGCGAGCATCAATTCATAGACTTGCCTGGGTGCTGGGAGTTCCTGGAGATGGTGTCTTGGCAGCTTTCTGAGGCTTCCACTGGTCAGGTGGGCAATGCAGAAAGTGCCTTTCCAGAGCTGCCCTGTGGTATTTATACTGTTTGTCCTTTGCTGCAAGAGGTTACCCTGAGTTTAAGCTCCTCCCCGTAGAGGTGACAAGCACTAATTATGGTGGAAAGTTCTATTGGGCAGGCACACAAGATCAGGTTGGGTTCTCTTTTTCCTTGTTTTCTTATTGAAAAATAAACTCTTTGTCTTAAATATATATTAATAGTTTTAACCATGCACCATATTTTTCTGTGATTTTATTTTAAATATTATTGCTCCAGTGTTTAGGCTGGTTCATGATGGGATGATCATACCCAATTTTTAGTTTTGAAAAACACATTCTTATGTTTACTTGGTTGAAAATATGTGGTAGTACATTAAAGTAGGTGAAGAATTCTCTTGGGGCGGGGGGTTTAGATTTAAACCATCATCTAAATTCTTCAGTTATTATGTAAAGCCATCAATGTGTCCATTAATGTTTCTAAATTTTTATGAAAATAACTTATCCCAATTCTTAATTATTTTTAGTCTTGAGAGAAAGAAACAAAATGGTGAAAATTTGTTTGCATTTCAAGATTTTAGTGTAAGCCCTCAGAAGTTAATAAGAGAAACTCAAAGTATGATAGTATATTAAATATTTAAAATTTTTGCACATTAAATATTTTAAATTTTTCAGACAGAGGCAGGCCACCTGTGAATATGATAGTACAGTCAGCAGTATAATTACCCTGAAGGATTTAGACTCTTTATTCACAACACTACATACTGTGTTGAATAAATGGCTGCAGATTTTCTTGCTTAAATTTGGATTTTACTTTAGAGTTGCAGTAGAGTTTGCAACAGCCCCTTAACTTGATAATCTCATATTATTTTTTTTACATAAGGTTGCTATGTAAATTTCAGAAGAAAAGAAATTTTCAAACTGCTTTCAGCTTTTTAAAATGTCATTGGCTTACCTTGCAATTTCCTTTAGGGATCTTGAATTATCCCAATTAGAAATATATTTCCCCAAAGGTAGAAGTAAATGTTAATGTTAATTTCAGTAGTTAGGTTCTCTTTAATAATGTTGGGAGACTTTTAAAATCAGTTTTCAAGATCCTAAAAAATCTAATAAAGGCAGGAAGTTGAGAGCTCAAATTTCGTATCTAATTTCGTCATTTCAAATCTAAATCTAATTGACTGTACAGGTGAACGGGGTGAGGATAGGAATTCCATTCACAAGCATAGATACCTCATTTTTGTATCTCTACAGAATTAAAGTAGTATAGATTCAGAATTGATCAATAATTGAAATAATTGAATATTTGGTGAATGAAATAAAGGTTTGTCCTCTTTCTTTTCCCTTCCCCTTCTGTATAGACAATTTTCTGTGTGTATATAACAAGCCTTATGTAGCCCCTTGTAGAAACGTAAGTGGATAATTCATCTCACCTGCTCTTTTTCTCCTTCCACTTTTAAGTCTTTTGTTGATTGCCATATTAAAAAAAAGTCTACATTGTCATATATGTCTCTGTATAATACAGATGAACATGAAAAATATGGATTTTATATCAGTTCAAATTAACAGGAGAATTGGAAAGTTTATACTGCAATCATTCTTTCATCATTCGGAAATTATATGTTGAATAGCTTTTGTAATTATAATATGTACTCTGTATCTGTAAGAGACCACAAAACATAAGTGAGAGAAAACAGCTGCCTTCTATTTGCTTATGGTTCATTTGGACAAGATTTTGAAAAGGTAGGTGAGGTGACATTATAGATGCTCTTGAATACTAGTTGAAGAATTTGTTTTGAAAGGAATTATTAGAAATACATATTTTAGTATTTAGATATGTTTATAATTGAAACTGATACCCTGTTGGTTATTGTTCATGAGAACATTCAGAAGATTAATTCTGAGCTCTTTGTACCTAACACCAATGCACCTTTGTAGAACATTTGTTCATCTGTGGCTACTCCAATAATTTTCCGAGCTTTTTCTGTTTTTTTCATCAACACAATGAAAACTTTGGACGAGGTGGTTTCTAAACTCCTCCCAGCTTTAAAATTAGATTATTCTCTTGCTTGAGGTATTCTGCTGCTCCCTGTGGTCAGATGGTAGATTTGGCTTCATTTAGTACTTATTAGAACCGAAAAACAAAAATCCATACCAGGTGGTTGCATGCCTTCTTTTTGGGATATGTAAATATATGTGAGTATTTGTCATTCTGTATTCCCCTTTAGCTTTGGAAAATGTGGTGTCTGTATTGGATAAACCTTGGATGCTCAACCCTTTTTGCAAATAGTGTACTTATTTCAGCACAAGGAATCTGACTACTGTTTGCTTTGTTAGTCACATAAGAAGCACTGTCTTGTCCAAGACAGATTGTAGAATCAGAATATTTGCTAGCCACACCCCACCCAATTTGTGTATTTAAAACTTTTTATTCTGGGTGTTTACTTGTAGCTGTTTGAAGTGACTAGTCTGTGGCTTTATGAAGGAAATCCATTCCACTTAAAACAGAAAGCCATGCTCTTTAAACCCAGTACCCTGAGTGATTTTTTTTAATATCAAATATTAATGATGTTTTTTGCAAATCTAGCAATTAGCTTCTATTAAGGTTGCCTATTCATTTACATATCCCTGGGTCGTCATTAATTCACCAAAAATATTTCTTGAGTACCTTTTAAGTGTCAGGCATTGAGATAGGTGAATAACGCATGTTCCTTACCGTTAAGATGTTTACACAGTGGTTCTCAGCCTCTTTTCCCCACTCCTGCAGTACGGAGGGATATGGTAAAATTCCTTCAATCTTTGAGGTTCATTAAGATAGTGGTAGTTCAGAGACTAAATTTTGAAAAAGCTCCTCAGCTGATCATGATGGAATATTTGAAATCCACCTATCCTTAGACCATATTTACTCTCAGTATTGACACAACAAAATTCTTGTACATTTTAATGCACATTGTGTGCTTCACTATAACAATATTGAACTGCTTTTAAAATGCATTTGACTTGCAGTGTTGATAAGTTTGTCAGAATTTTTAAAAAATATTTCATATGACAATGAAGGGCACTACCAGCTTTTAAAAATGTGTTAATTTTATTTTATAGCACTTCGCAATCTAGTTTTTCAATTGAAAAGTACACATGTGGGTCATGTTATGAGCTATGGTTCTTTAGATATTTCTTGTCATGGGGGGGAAGAGGGAAATAGCAATTTAACTTTGTCTTGCTTAAAAGGCATTATAAGTATTAAGCCATCTTCTTCAAAGTGAGGGCCATTTGTATAAAAGTTATCTGTCTGAGACCTAATACAGCACTTGAGTTTTCTGTCAGTCATTTTTTCAGTAACATTCCGTGATTATTAGATCTGATTCAACTTTGTCTTCAGATTGGACTTGTATTTATTGTCTTCTCTGTGTCAGGTGTTTTGCTTTTCTCATTTGATCCACAAGAACCTTATGCGATAGATACCATCACTCCTATTTTGTATGTAAGGAAACAAGCTCAAGAGGTTAAGGAATTGCACAGGTTCATAAAGCCAGTAGGTGGCAGAGCAGAGAGTAGAATGCAGCCATCTTTGGACACCAGGTTCAAAGGCTACATTGGCATTTTCCACAAGAGCATGCTCTCAGGTATTTTTAAGTATTCCTCTTTTGTTTAATTTCCTCTGATTGTTACCTAAGGCCATCAGCTTATGCTCATGTGCCATCCCTTATAAACTGTAGCTGAAATGCTGATGTAGCAGTTATATATCACTTAGTTAATATGTTTTCTCAAGGTAAGAGCAACTCCTTTGCTCTTCTGGCCACATCAGACCTATCCCCCTTTTCAGCCTTACAGTGCTGCTTTCCACAGTTTTCAAGAACAAGGGCTATTTTTTTCAATACTTAAAATTAGGAAAACTTTGATGCATATATACGATAACAATCTTTTATACTAAAGGCAAAGAATGTTAATACAATGAACACATGTGTATCCACTACGCAGCTAAAGAAACCTACATTACCATTATTTTTGGAGCCCCTATGATACTTCCCTGACTGCATTCCCTGTGTTTTCCGTAAGGGTAACTGTGCTGACTTATGAGTCTGTTACTGTTACTCCTTCTGTCTTTGTGGAAAGCATACCTACCACTCCATCTCCCACCCCTAAAAACACACATATATTAATACATATCCCACAACTTTTTTTTGTATGTTTTTAAACTCTATATTTAAAAGGAATTAACCGTATGTGTGTGCATCTGTAACATGCTGTTTTGATACATTATGTTTTTGAGATTTATCCATACTGATGTGTGTGGTGGTGGTTTATTCATTTTTCACTGCTCTGTAGTTTCCCATAGATACAAGTTTATCAGACTTTATCTGCTGATGGATATTTAGCTCATTTCTATTTGCTGTTAAAAATAATGTTGCTGTGAACATTTTTGTATACATTTGCCTGGCTACATGCAAAAGAATCTTTCTAGGGAGTATACCTAGAAGTGGAATATTGAGTATACATATTTTTCTGCTTTAGTGGCTAATTCCAAATTGTTTGCTAAACTCATTTTATGTTTTTACCTACAGGATATAAGGGCATAACCACTTGGTGTCATCTAAATTTCAAGGTTTGCCGATCAGTAGTTGTAAAATGGTATCTCATTAGATTTTTGTTTGTATTCCTGATTCTAATGAAGATGAACATATTTTCATGTTTATTGGTCATTTGAGTTTACTCTTCTCTCAAATGTCTGCTTGTACCTTTGCCCATGTTTTTAGCTGGTTTTCTTTTTTTTTGTTGTTGATTTTTTAGCATTCCTTACATATTTTGGACATTGATTTTCCTTAGTTATATGTGTTGCAGATATTTTCTTTCAGTTTTTGACTTGTCTTTCACTCTCTTTATAGCATCTTATGGGTTATCTGCAGCTATCATCTAGCCAAGAAAGATTCTGTTTTTTAAAATAACTCATTGAGACCCAATAAATTATTCATTATTCTTTTTCCAACTTTCCAGTGGAGCGCCACATCATTGTATATTCTAAAAAAGACTTGGTACCTCTGTGAAAGATAGTAGAGAATGTTTCACTAAGTTTTTCCTTTTGATGGCCTTCCTTTTTCTAATAATGATAGATAATTATTCATTTTATATAATTTGCAATTCTAGGTTTACTTGCAAAGGTTCTACATAAATCATTAACAGAAGTTTATATCAACATTTGAATTCAAAAAAAGTTATTTTCTTCATGTATAATAAATAGTGCCACATTTTCTTTTTTGGAGTTTTCAACAAAAAAGTGTTTCCAATTGAGGATTATGGTCAACATCTAATTACAGATTCTTATACAGGGTCTTAAAGATTTTTTAATTCTCATTTTCATTTAAAAACTGATTTGTAGCACATGATACAAATGGAATTGATGTTAGGATCTTATTTCACATTACTTCGATATTTACAAAACTTTTTTGTGGGGACTGGATGTCCTTTCTAAGATATTAAACTAATATTAGTACAGCTCACAGGTGTTCCATTTTATTTTTCATAATTTGACCAATTTTAGTAATTTAATTGTAAAAGACAAGAATACCACAAAATCTGTTTTATTAAATTTATTTTTTCTTTTTTTAAAAAAACTTAAACAAATGTTGTAACTTGGCATATTCTTAGGAAAAAGTAGTAGAGGTTACATTGAGTTGGTGGAAAAAAATTTTAATAATGTAAAAACCAAAACAGCCTAATTTGAAAGCAGCTCTTGCTTAGTTGCAGGTTTTGTATTTTATATTTATTTTATATATTATCAATGCCAGTTCTACTCTAAAACTCATTTTTCATTCTTAAAATGTGCTAAGTGAATTTCTAACTTTGGATAATTTTGTTGAAATTTGTTAGAATCTGAAAACAAACATGTATAGGAAAATGAGATACTTAGTTGATAGTGTGTGATAAAAACTGATTTTTGTGCTTACAGTCAGAAATGTCTTTAGATACCCTGGCATCTTGACAGAATGATAGTTTAAAAGAGATTCATGGTACTGGCTCAGAGGTAAGCAGGAAGGAATCAGTGAAATAAATTCATAGTGGGTACAATGCACACTATATCGGTGATGGACACACTTATAACTTTGACTCAAACTGTACAAAAGCAATTTATGTAACCAAAACGATGTACCCCCATAAAAAAATTCTTAAAAAAATTCGTAGTGTTCTTCCAACTTTGAAAAGTATAATTTGGCACTGCTTTTTTTGTTTCTCTTCACAGCTTGTAAACTGCTTCAGACTGCTAAAGATGCAAGCTGCTGTTTTTTATCAGTTCTGAAAGATATTTTCTTGTTCTAAAAGCCTTTGTGCCATGTATCCTAGTTTCTTCACATATTTGTCAGCATGAATACAGGGAAATCAAGCAAATTCCTCCCAAAATCTGGATTAATTTAGAATATTGTTTCATCGTGGGAAAATTTGGTATATAAAAACATAGACATTATGGGTTATACTTTATATACATCATGGTTTATATCATATACTTTATATATGTTATGGTTTATACTTGGAAGAAGACTATGGTTCTGTCATAAGCATTTTGCTATTGCTATGACATTCCTGGAGACAGGATTTTGTTTAGAATAATATTTAGAAGTAACATCAAAATGCATGTTAAATTTGCCCCTGGAGTAGATAATAATGGAAGGGATTTTAACGAACATGCATAACATTAAAAGGGATAATATGACATTTTCCCATCTATTTATTTTAATTTTTTTTGTTCAGAATCAATCAGTTGTGCTACTTACAGTATTTTTTTTT
>RJWJ010009147.1:0-50945 GCA_004363605.1 Indri indri | reverse complement strand
AATCCATTTATTTATACTGTACTTTGGATAGATCTTCATTTATACCTAATTATATAACATTGTGCATTGGTCATTTCAAAAATATTTATTTGCTGAATTATTCAAGAATTTAAAAAATGTTACCACATATCATTATAAAACATAAAAAAATTAATTTTGTTAATATTGCCAACAAGCATGTCAGAAAATCTTTATGTATTAGGAAGCTGTCAAATTCATGGTGGCAGATCTGAGTTTTCTAAAATGCTAATTTTTTTGCTGAAAAGCATGAATTTTATCATTGGTGGCAGTTATGTCAGTTGTTTCTCTTGTTTCCCTTCTTTTGTGTCTATCAGATATTCTTTCAAATAAAAACAGGATTATATGGAAAAAGTGGCTATTTTAGCTGTCTACTAAACCAATTGCTTAAGTGCTTTTCTTTGAAGGAATTATTGTAATTCAGATGAAACATTTGAAGTAAGTATGTTTTTATTGTGTGTGGTGGTCAAGCGTATAGGGTGTAAAGTTTGGTACAAATACCTTGATTTCTTTTTTTCTTTTCTTTTCTTTCTTTCTTTATTTTTTTTTTTTTTGAGACAGAGTCTCACTCTGTTGCCTGGTCTAGAGTGCCATGGCATCAGCCTAGCTCACAGCAACCTCAAACTCCTGGGCTCAAGTGATCCTCCTGCCTCAGCTTCCCAAGTAGCTGGGACTACAGGTGTGCACCACCACACCTGGCTAATTTTTTTTCTATTTTTAGTTGCTCAGCTAATTTTTTTCTACTTTTAGTAGAGACGGGGTCTCACTATTGCTCAGGCTGGTCTCAAACTCTTGACCTCAAGTGATCCTCCCCGCTCTGCCTCACAGAGTGCTAGGATTACAGGTGTGAGCCACCATGCCCGGCCAATACCTTGACTTCTGATAGGGCTTTTCCAGTTTTACTCACCATCCCTTTTGCACCATCAGCATAAATGTGAACACAGTGGAAAAAGCAGAGAATATCTTACTATTAATATAAAAATAGTTTTGACTTTACAAACTCCATGAAAGATCTCAAGGACCACTGTAGTGGTACACAGACCTTTCTTTAATAACTGCTGGTTTAAGTTCATCCTGATACAGATGTGGGGAGATATGCCACTAAAAGATTTCTGCTTTTTGAAAACTATAAAGAAAACATTTCAAATTTCTGCTACACCAAAAAAAAAAAAAAAAAGAGTGAGGTAATTTTATCTGAAACCCATGGCCTCAAAATCATTTTTTAAAAATTCTTTCTCTTTTAGTCTAAGGTTAAAAGTTTAAAGGTTGCTGCATCAACTTTTTTAATATTGGTGTTTAGTAATCTCAGATGTCTTTTTTTCATGTCTCCAATGATTTATATTTGACAGAGACCTGACAACCAAATCATAGAAAAGTAAATTCATTCCCCCTCCAAAGGCTTTCAGAAACACTATCAGTTAAGGGTGACACTTGTTGGCTTCCCAAAATCGATTGTCCAGAAAAAGGTCTTATTTCATGTCTTGAAGTATCCTATATGCAATAATGACAAGTGTATAAATTAATCCAATTCATATTTTGGTAGTGAGGTAGTATTTTTTCTCTGAAGTCATACAAAAGGATTCTCTATTTTAAACAATTTATTTAAAGTGTAACACTTTTATCTATCTCATTTCTTTAAGATGACTTTTTATACAATCATGGATGATCATCTGAGTCCTGGGTTGTTTTAAGTGCTGATTTCCTAAAATGTTTACACAGTAAATTTGTTAAACTTGTATATTATTTTAAATCCTAACCTAGGCAGCTATTTAAAGTAATGAAAATTATCTTAGTAATTCACATAATGGGCCATGGTTAAAATTCAGTTCTTGGATTCTGGTTTATGTGCTGTTTTTAGAGTGAAACTCAAAAACAGAAAATGTTGCAGAAGAAAGGCTAAAAAGTAAATTAGTTAGAACTAAAGGAGACTTGTATGGAAAACTGAGGTTATCGAATACTTAAAAAGGGAGGAAAAGGTTAACAACAAGAGCCTTGGAGATGATCTGGAGATAAATATTACCCTTTGAACTCAAGAAAGGAAATTTACTTATAATATTTTTGTAAAAGAAAAACAAATTTACAGAAGAGTAGAGAATATCATAGCAAGCATATAGCACATGCTTATTACTTAAATTTAACAGTTGTTAATATTTTGTGGCATTTGCTTCCTTTTTTGTGAGATTTTAAACTAAATTAAAGATATCACTACATTCTACTTCTAAATAAGGTAGCATGCATCTCTGAAAGACAAAGACTTACAAATATAAATTTTACTGTGACGGGATGATTTGAGAATCCCAGAGGGCCTGCCTGAAAGCCTTTATTTTGCAGACTGGGGTGTGCAAGCTAAACTCTAGCAAAACAGCTTGGGATGAGGAAGGGGATTTTAACAAGTTGTTTAGAGGGTTTAGAAGAGGAAGAACACTGAGCTGAGAACAAGGACTTAGAAGAGACACAGATATCTAAGGGACAAGATTGATTACGTTTTGTTATTTGGTATGTGATTTAACCATTATTTCCCTCTCTCTGTAATGTCTTAATTTACATTCGCATTATTCATTCATTCTTTAAAAACTGGATTTTTTTAACTTCACCCTGACATTAAGGCGGGTGTGGGGTGAAAAATGAGGCTGCCCAATGTGTCCACTGGGGCTGCACAGCTAACGTGGAAAGAGTCTAGGAATCTGTACTCTGAACAGTTTTAACCAGTCAGTAACAGAATCTCCTACTAGAGATAGTTGATTATTCCTTTCTTTTTTTCTTTTTTTGTTTCTGCATTGAAGTAATGTGGTGTGTCTTAATTTATGCAATGTCTTCTCACGCTTAGGTCTCGGATGTGGCTTATTATACACTGCAACAGTGACCATTACGTGCCAATATTTTGACAGTCGTCGAGGCCTTGCACTTGGCCTGATTTCAACAGGTACGTTTTCAAAATACATTCACTATTGTCGCTATTCTAAACAAAGTAAGCAAAGTAAAACAATATTGTCCCGATTTGGAGCAAAGTAAACAAAGTAAAAAATTACCAAACACAGATATGTTTAACCAACCATTATCCAGCTACCAATCATGTAGCAAAATAAATTTTTAGACTTGTGCCTGGTATTATAGCTCATACCTGTAATCCCAGCACTTTGGGAGTCTGAGGTGGGAGGATTGCCTGAAGTCAGGAGTTTGAAACCAGCCTGGGTGACATAGTGAAACCCATCTCTATAAAAAAATTTAAAAATTAACCAGGTGTGGTGGTGTGCACCTGTAGTCCCAGCTACTTGGGAGACAGGCAAGAGGATTGCTTGAGTCCAAGAGTTCAAGGTTGCAGTGAGCTATGATCATGCCACACCACTCCAACTTGGGTGACAGAGTAAGACCCTAGCTCTAAAAAAAAAAAAAAATGAGTTTTTACTGCTAGCAGGTCCATGCCATTAGTGATGCCTCCGAGTTTGGCCTCACTGGCACACACTGATGGGGTTATGATGTAATTTGGTACGACAGTTTTAAACATGTCGTCAGTCTACTTAGTCCATTTGTTTTTTTACAGATCTATTTTTTTCCTGCTTTTTCACATGATATTTAAATTTTAAAATATTCAATTTTTTAAAAATTGAAATCAGAACCAGATGAGAACAATGCAAATTAATTGAGCTGACATACCTTGGCCTTCCAATCTGCTTAGTGTGATCTGTGTTAAAAAGGTGGAGCATTCACACTGCTACGTGAATGTACAAACCAGCATATTTTGTAATTTGATTTGTAATTTAAATATCCTATCAAATTCCACTTTACTTTTCTCATAGTTTTATTAATGTATTAAAAATATTAATATGAATTGCTCATTTTGGTGATTCAGCAATGGATTTGAACTATCAGACCATTAGAAATATCCTAAAACTAAACTATATTACTCATCTCAAAAAATAAAATGTGAAAATTTGCTTTTCCAAAAGGAATAAATAGCATAAAATCTGGCACAGAATCAGTGCAAAACAGGTAGTTGCATAACAGTATTTGTTAAAAATACGGGCTCTTGGAGTCTGACTGACTGAGTGTGAATCCTAATTATGCCATTTACAGCTGTGGCAAATTTCTCAACTTTCTAGATCTAGGTCGCTTCACCTACAGATTGGGAATAATAATAGGACCTACCCAATGGGATCCTTTTTTTTTTTTTTGAGACAGGGTCTTGCTCTGTCACCCAGGCTAGAGCGCAATGGTATCATCATAGCTCACTGCAACCTGAAACTCTTTGGGACTATAGGGACTATAGGCACGTACCATGACACCTGGCAAATTTTTCTATATTTTGTAGAGATGGGGTCTTGCTCTTGCTCAGGCTGGTCTCAAACTCCTAGCCTCAAGTAATCCTCCCATCTCTGCTTCCCACAGTGCTGGGATTACAGGCGTCAGCCACAATGCCGGGCCAGGATCCTTAAAAGGATTATACAAGATCATGCAATGTAAAGTGCTTAACAGTGTCTGAACTATATATAAATGCTAATTATTAAATGTTCTATCAGTATTGCTTCTATTGTTATTCTAGTTATCTTCAATATTCTTGTTGTGATTTTAATATGAAGTTACATATAAATACCAGTGTAAAAAAATAAATTGAGTTGTGATACTATTAATTCTTGTCCTAAGAGCCTGAAATGATAAGAGATTAAGATTGAACATCTCCCATTCCCTTTTTAGGTTCAAGCGTTGGCCTTTTTATATATGCTGCTCTACAGAGGATGCTGATTGAGTTCTATGGACTGGACGGATGCTTGCTGATTGTGGGTGCTTTAGCTTTAAATATATTACCCTGTGGCAGTCTGATGAGACCACTCCAGTCTTCCAATTGTCCTTTGCCTGAAAAGACGCCTCTGGAAAATGTACCAGATAAATACTCCATTTACAATGAGAAAGAAAAGAACCTGGAAGAAAACATAAACATTCTTGACAAGAGCTACTGTAGTGAAGAAAAATGCAAGAACATTATAGCCAATGGTGACTGGAAACAGGAGAGTCTCCTTCATAAAAACCCCACAACCATCACACACACAAAAGAGCCTGAAACGTACAAAAAGAAAGTTGCAGAACAGACATATTTTTGCAAACAGCTTGCCAAGAGGAAGTGGCAATTATATAAAAACTACTGTGGCGAAACTTTGGCTCTTTTTAAAAACAAAGTATTTTCAGCACTTTTCATCGCTATCTTACTTTTTGACATTGGAGGATTTCCACCTTCATTACTTATGGAAGATGTAGCAAGAAGTTCAAACGTGAAGGAAGAAGAGTTTATTATGCCTCTTATTTCCATTATAGGCATCATGACAGCAGTTGGTAAACTCCTTTTAGGAATACTGGCTGACTTCAAGTGGATTAATACCTTATATCTTTATGTAGCTACCTTAATCATGATGGGCCTGGCCTTGTGTGCAATTCCATTTGCCAAAACTTATGTCACATTGGCAATACTTTCTGCGATCGTAGGGTTTCTTACTGGTAATTGGTCCATTTTCCCATATGTGACCACGAAGACTGTGGGAATTGAGAAATTAGCCCATGCCTATGGAATATTAATGTTCTTTGCTGGACTTGGAAATAGCCTTGGACCACCCATTGTTGGTAAGATATTTATCTTAAATTCAACTTATTTTACTGTTCTGCATTGTAGCATCTCCAGATACAGAAATTCAGATTGTAGTGATAACACAGATTTATACAAAATAAATCTGCATGCAATGTCATACAGTAAATTATTTATTTAAGATTGCTTTGACATAGTTTAGAAAGCCAATATATGTGCTCTGGGATTTGTGTTTATTCTTTATTTGGGAGAAACTCAAAATGCATACTTATTTTTGTCCAAATACTTGAGAGATTTTCATCTTCTAACTCCCAAGAAGCCAAGTTGGAAATATTGAGAGAATATATATCCTAATCCTAACTATATATAAAAGTGATGAAATTAGGGTATGGGCTTGACATTCATTCCATTTCTATGAAACTCACTCTTTTCTTCCTGTCTTTTCAGGTTGGTTTTATGACTGGACCCAGACCTATGACATTGCATTTTATTTTAGTGGCTTCTGCGTCCTGCTGGGAGGATTTGTTCTGCTGCTGGCAGCCTTGCCCCTTTGGGATACATGCACCAAGCAACTCCCCAAGCCAGTTCCAACAACTTTCTTGTACAAAGTTGCCTCTAATGTTTAGAGGAATATTGGAAGGCACCATTTTTGCTGTTTTATTTTTGCTACCATATAGCAAAAATATTTTAACTAATTCTCAAGAGTCAAGGCATTTGTCATAGCAAAATTTCACTGTGGCTGACTCTGAATCTTTTTTTTACACCTCCTATTCTTTATGTACTGTATATGTAGCCTCTATGTTGTGTATTTTTTTTCTCTTTTTTTCCCCCAAGAAGTGGGACTATTCTCTATTCTGTTATTCATTAGTTCTTAACATTGTAAATATTTTGGCCAGCCGCAGAAGGCTTTCTCTCTATGAAGAAGTATCGTTACTCTGCCGACTCCATCTGTTCCACTGCAAGGCACCTAGAGGGGTCTCTTCTGTTTTAAAGCTGATACAAGCACCGTGATGGGATATGTGCGAAGGCCATTAGGGAAGAAATTATTCTCTTCTCTGTGTTAGACTAGATAGTAAATAGGCTTCAAGCCAGCCAGGAAATTATAGCAGTTGTTAAAATAGCCTTAAAAATTGCAGTGGAACAAACTGGGCATTTTAAAGAAAAGATATTTTTACTTACAGCCACCAGTTTTCATTATTCATTATTTCATTATTTACTCTGATGAAGCACCCACATGTTGTTTGGTGCCCACTGAGCATAAACCATTTCAGTTCCTAAGGTGTTTGCAAAGATGCAGGCAAACTCCAATCAGCAAGGTAGTCACCATAGCCTATCTTCATGGCTGGCCACTGTAACCTTGCTCACTTTTGTTTGTCAGCATCCACTCAGCTGGTGTTTCCCAGGAAGTGCTGATTTTATCTGTTTCCAAATTGGAAATGCGTTTTTCAACCATTCCGTTCTGGCAAATGGGAAACATCCATTTGCTTTGGGCACAGTGGGGATGGATTGCAAGCCTTTGCATATCTTCCCAATGAGGCATTGATTTGCTACTGTCAGATTTTACTGCTATCAAATTTTAATTCAAGGGCAGAAATAAAAAGTGAGTGAGAGTGTGAGTGTGTGAGTTTGTGTGTGTGTGTGTGTGTGTGTGTGTGTGTGTGTGCTCTGAGTCTGTGTGGGACATGGGTAGGGAAAAGGGCAATAAGGAATTAACACCCTCCCTTATCCAACTTCATATAATCTTAAGAACAATGTTCTAGGAAGAAAATCAGTAATAAATAAGTCAAATTTTTTTTCCTAAAGAAATGGGTTTTAAACTTTGGCATGCATCAGAATTCCCTATGGATCCTTCTAGAAATGCAGGTGCCTGGGCACCACGCTTAGAGATTTTAAGTCTGTAGTTCTAGGCTGTGGCCCAAGCATCTGTATTTTTAACAAACTCTTCAAATGGTTCTGATTCCACGGCCTGGATTGAGAATGGCTGTTATAAGACTGGCAGTGGAGAAACATGTATTCTCTTAAATAATCATAAAAAAATAAACGACAAGGTCAGGGGTTTTTATAAATAAATAGCCAAGTGTTCTTCAAATAGGAGGCACCCTTCCCATTGTGCCAAAAATCATCTTTTCATTTCTTTTGGAATACATAAGGTTATTTTATACTTCTATGTTGCCTTTCTTCGAAGGCGCCTTGAAGCACTTTATAAGCATGAATCCTCACAACACCTCTGTGAGGTAGGTAAATAGTACCTTTCCATGTAGTAAACCTGGAGCATGGAGTATTTCATAACTGAGTTAAATCTACTCCATAACGCAATAATGGGCTCCAGGGTGCCTTGGACTTCTGATCCACACTCAGACTTCTGGAAAGTTTTCTGTACCTCATTCTTTAGTCACTGTCAAAGTTAGTAAATAAAATAAGTGACTTTTTTAAAAAAAAAAAAACTACATGTTTTTGTGTTGGAATTTCCTTTTTTTCAATATTATGTTCAGAAAATCCAATAACCTGAAAAAGTTTGACTTTTATGACATCTCCACATTCATCAATGTTGTTAATTGTCCAAATGCATCTTCACTACGTCTACTAATATTATCCCATGTGTGCATTATCTATTGTCTAGGGGATGAATTTTAAATTACAATAAAATATTTGTGTTTGTTTGTTTGGCATCAGTTTGGTTGCTTTCTCTCCTCTTAGTTTTCCTCCCAATTATATTGATACTTCACTTGAATATAAAAATATAAATTATTTGAGGCAATTCAGACTCCAGAATTTGGTGATTGGACAAGAGCATATTCAAAAGTCAATTTGCTTAACTATTTTGACCATTGCCTTCCAAAAAGCTAATATATCAGACCTGCAGAATCCTCCTGAGGAAGAGGACAGATTCCTCCCTCAGATTCTTCATAATGGTGCTACTAATCATTTATAGAATTCTTAATGTGCTCCAAGCTTGTATTGTTTAACCTCATAATAACCCTGTGAGATACAGATTATGACTCTCATTTTATAATTCTGATCAGCCTCCCAGGAGCCAAGCAATGATCTAATTTTCTCCAGGGTAATCATGTCATGGGGGAAGGGAGAAGGTTCAGCCACGGATTTTTAAAGGGCCCCTGAGGAAGAGTTCCCAAGGACCAGGAGTTCCAGCACTGGGAGGTCATGACCGAAGGTATAGCATGTACCAGCTGACTAATCCTATACCTGAGATAGCCCCAACTCTCAGCAATCAGTATAGAATTATCTTAACTCAGGATGTTCCAGTAGATAAAGGAGAGCTCTATTTTGAAGGAGAGAAGGTCTCATTTTTTCTTTTAGATAGAGAGAGTATTATATTGAACACATAAAATACATGATTTATATTAGCAGTACCATACAATTTCTCCTTCATTAATAGCAACCTTGGGGCCTTTGGCTGTCTAGTCAATTGTGTCTGAAGGGAAGCCAGTTAGTAGGATCCCTCTTTGAGTATGCGGTTTAACCACACTCAGTTAAAATGATCAAAGATCTATGAATACATGGATGATATTTGGGGATACAGTATACATACTCATTAAGGCTGTGATTCCACAACCAGATCACCTGGGTTCAAGTTGTCTCTCAGTTCTTGTGAGCCCTTGTGACCGCGAGCCAATTATTTAGCCTCTTAAAGCCTCAGTTTCCTCATTTATGAAACATAGAGAGATAGTGGGAATTAAATAAGATAACCCATATATATGCCTGGCACATGGTAGATGTCTAATAAATATTAGCTGTTATTATTTTTGTTGTCATTATTCTTACCTACGTGGCTTCTTGGTACCTGAGGGAGGCATCGAGCATTCCTAGGCACAGGTGTAGGGTAAATGTTTGCATTAAAGGGCTCCATTTAGAAGAAGAATAATGAGCCTTCTGTTGTCCCTAACTTTACAACTGTCACAGCTCTGGCCTCCCCCAGGCATGTTCTTGTCAAAATCTTTTATCCTTAGGGATTCATGACTCAGCACATTTCTCTGGAATTGCCATTCAGAAGCTCTGACACAAAACGAAACACACACTGTTCCTCCACAAATCAAATAGAATCCACTCTGTAAATAGAATTGCTATGGGAATTTGAACTTCTTTTTTTTTCCTTAAGAACTCATCTGAGCTCCTCAGAAGGTAGGCCTGAAATTAGACAGGAAGCAAGATGATCTGATCTGTTTACTGAGTGCTAATTGGCTTCAGCTCAGGGCCCTTACCTCACTGCTTTCCAGCCTTTGAGATTTACTCTTCAAGGACTGTAATTCTTGCCAGGTCTTCTGGGATTCTATTCCCGGCAGATCTCAGCCACATGAGTTGCTTTTTACCACATACATTCCTTGTCCTAAAGAGTCATTTACTTTTATTTTTTCTGCTTGCAAAAAGAAAATACATGTAACATAAACATTTGTACCCCCGTAATATTCTGAAATTAAAAAAAAATAAAAAAAAAGAAATAAAAGAATGTCTTCTAAAGTAAATAATAAATAAATAATAAAAAGAAAACACAATTCATTTTTAATTTAATCAGTTTTTTTCCTAAGTGATATTCTAAAATATTTGAGAATGAAGGAGCTCAGGAAATTTCACCCCAAAATATGACTCCTTGGTGTAAAGAGTATTTTAAATTAAAGGCCCTTAGAGATTAGCAGACCTTGGAAGGGCTTTTCCCTCCGTCTGCATAAACCAGAAGGACTCGTCAAAAGAACAGCTGACTTCCCTTCCCCTCCCTGTTATCTCAGTATATTGCAGGAGAGAAGATCAAGAATGCAACCAGACCTGGTCCAAATCATTCTAAATATAATACCTGTCTCGCAGGTTAATTTGCAAGTCAATCTGTTTCCCCCATCCATTCTTTCTCCCAAGTAGCTATTCATCCTCCCTAACAACCATTTATTGCCCCTAAACAGAATTACCTATATTCCTTATCTCCCCTTTCCCTCTAAAAGGAGGGTATATAAATTTCTGGACCTCACTGGGATATTGGATAATCACTCTGTGATTCTCCCCGTGTACACAGTAAATAAACCTCTTTCATTAATCTGCCTTAACTGTGAGTTGATTTTTCAGTGAAAGGGGGAAAGGGGAAGTTTCCCCTCATCCCCACAATGTTATCGAAAGTTCGGTACTTGTCCCTGCAGCTGACTGAACGAGGACAAGCAGTTTAAAGGAAAGGAAAGAGAAGTTTATTGATTTGCCGGCAAAAAAGAAAAAGAAAAGAGATGAGAGAAAAGAGAAAAGAAAAGAAAAAAGAAAAAAAGAAAGATGTTTATTAATTTGTTGGCAAATGAGGAGGATGGCAGACTCTCCCCTTAAAGTACTGTCATCCCATATATAAGCAGAAATAGAGAGCTTTTAAAAGGAGTTTTCCACTTCAAGCTGTTGCTATTTAACTATAGCACCTCTGGTGAAAACAATCTCATTACTTTTGCCCGGACAATTCCAATTCCCTTGAGCCATCTCCTGTGGTACAAAGAACAAAGAACACTCTCCCCTACCCCTCTGATTACTGGCCTTAGACAGGGATGCAGGTTTTAATTCCGAAAAAGGGTGGGAGGGTTTGAAAGAGACAGCTCATAAAACATTTTACCCTTTTTCAGGTCGTTACCTCTGTTACAACAATAAGCAACATGTCTTCAATAAAACATAATTAACTGTGGTTAAGGTGCTGTCTTGCTATAGGTCACCTTAAAGCTACATAGCCACAAAGATATGCCTGTGTTTTCTTCCTGGAAAAGTTCCTGACATGATAATGCAAGTCATTATTCCTCCAGCTTAGATCTGAAAACTCCTGAACATCTACAGTTTTACATAGGGCATTACTAATATAGCCCAAGTGACTCTAGGACCCTAACGTCAAAGGAGCAGGTGTTTTTCTGAAAAGCACTTCCTAATAAACTTCCTGCATGCAAGCTCCATACTGTAGTCTGTTTCCCAGAAACCCAACTAAAGACCATTGTAATCCCAACACAGTGGGATAATGCCATGCAGCACGGTCATCAGAGCAGAGATGGAGGAGGGCATCTTTCTTGAGGGCCTTTTATGTGCCCAGTATTGTTCCAGGTACTTCACGAACCATGTCTTGTCCTGTTTAAGTTCCAAAGGCATTGGCAAGGGTGACTGCTTGACTATCAGGATGCCACAAAGACACCTTTTGTCTCAGGACATTTCAGGTCTGGCTCTTTCTTGGCAGGTCCAGGTACTTCATCTTTTATTCATCCAACACATCTTAACTGAGCACCTAGTATGTGTTAGGCACACTCCCAGGAACCCTCCCAGGCACCCTCCCAGGATATAATGGTGAGCAAGATAGACAAGATTCCTGTCCTCTTTGAGCTTGCCAGAGCCCCAGAGCTGATTAGAAAATTAGACTGGTGTCTAAGAAGACGTTCCTGGGATCGGGGGGTGTGGTGGCTCATTGAGTGACCCGCGTGTTTAGGAGTATCATGAGAAGATACTCATGGTCGTGTTCAACCTTTGCTACTCTAGGAAAGTGCCTCCAGACAGTGCCTTGTTGGGCACAGACAGTATTTACCTCCATGGCAAACTTTTTCTCTGATGTCTTAACACATTTGATCAGGTGATAGCCAAGTGCTACCAGTCAGAGCTACTGTGCAGATATCTGCTCAAAGCCATTGTATTTGACTGTGTATTAGATTGCTCAGAAAGCAATCTGCTTGGACAGCGCTTAACCTTTGCTGAGGGAGCCACCATCACCATGAGATAGATGAGGAAATTGAGGGACTAGGAAAGTCGAGCAATTTCTGTATTTTAGTCAACTAAATGCCTGGTTGTCTCATTTTTGTTGTGTTAAGATTGATCAGCGGGTCCGGGTCATCAGCATGATTGTCTACTCTTAAATTTCCCCCTCGTATTGTCTTCACCTAATGGAGTTTTGTATTAATAGCGATTTATGAGCATTGCTTATGCTCAGTATTTCATTAGTGGTTGCAAAATGGTGATATTTTGATTCTATCATTCTTTCATTTATTAGCTGACATAATTCTATAAAGAGAAGATTCCTCCTCTTAACTATTGATTTACTGTGCATTCAAGACAAGCAAGAAAAAATTGTATTATTTTTCTTTATTTATCAGTTTCGGAAAAATAAGTTGGTTTTCTGCCATCCTCCAAATGTGACCAATGAGTTTTTTCCCTCCTTGAGGGCAGATATCATTATGAACTCATGGATTTTAAATTTGGGGGCAGAGAGAGTTTCCAACGATGGCAGACTTTTCTTTTTAATGCTCAAATTTTTCTATCAAATTGACTTCTGAGCCCTAATAAAGTCAATAGTCTTTGACAGTTTTTTTTTACTTCCTGATAGGACAAGATGTTTTAGGATCATCTTGTATATTTTCTTGTATATTTTCATCTCGTATGTTTTCTGGGTTTGATGTGGGGCGTGAAGGAGAGAGGTAAGGACGATTCCAAGGCTTTTGGCTTCAACAACTGAAAAAATGGAGTTGCCATTTGCTGAGATCGGAAAAGGTTTGCAGGTTGTAAAATAAGAGTTCTGCTGTGGATAAGTTAAGCTTGAGATATCTATGATACAAGTGGAGTTGGTGAGCAGGTGACTGGAAGTACAGGCATGGAGCTCAGGGTTGCTGTCTGTGTATTTGGGAGTTATTAGTCACATAGAAGGTATTTAAAGCCATCAGTCTGGACGAGATCTCTTGGAAGCACGTGAAGAGAGGTGAAGACTGAGTCTGAGCATTCCGTTATTTAGAAAATTGGAAGGTAAGATGGAACCAACAAAGGAGGCTGAGAAGGACTGAGTCAGTAAGGTAGGAGGAAAAAGAATAATGTTCCTGGCATCATCAAGGGAAGAAGGTGATCCAAGAAAGAGGGAATGATCAGCTGTGTTAAATGATCCTGATGAGTAGAATAAGGCGAGGACTGCGCAATGATGCTGGCTTTAGCAGGGTGGAGATCATTTGGTGATCTTGGTAAGTAGCTTGGAGGGGCAGTCAGCCCACAAACCTCTCATTAGAGTGGCTTCGGGAGAGAATGGGGGAAAAGTTTTTGGAATCTCTCAATATAAACAACTCTTAAGGAGTTTTATTCTTGTGTATGATGAAAATATTAACTCTGTCCACTGACTTGGGCATGGTGCTAATTATTAATAGTCCAAAATTTCTGTCTCCATCCTTATGTGAGATTTAAATACAGGGCTGGTTCACTTGGCTCTGTCTCATGGCCAAAAATGAATTCCTGACTTTGATCATCCATGATACTCACCTCTGGCAATGACCTGAGGGAGTACAGTGGATCATTACAAACTCATCTACGGTCCTGGAAACATAACTTGAAACGTCTGTCTCACTAAAAGGTGCTCCCTGGCCTTCTTTCCTATGACGTTATCTCCACTGTGTGGAGTGAGCAGGGCTAAGGCACTCTGGCTGGACCTATTGGGTGGCGTTCCTGTGGATAATGGTGTAAAATAAGAGTCTGCTTTGGTTCACAGCACTTTCTTATTCATTATCCTGTCTGATCCTCATGACCACCATGTGATGTAGGCCAGGCAGATGATGCTATCACCATTTTACAGAGGAGGAACTGAAGATTCCAGTGACTGCGGAATTGCCTTAGGGCATAGAGCTGGGATGAACACCCAGGACTTCTGACCACCTGTCTCCTGTTGTTCCCATTTAGTGGATTCTACTAGCTAGCTTAACCCTATTGCACTGAGCTAGGTCTGCTTCCCTGTGTGATATCTTCCTGGTAACAGGAAGGGAAAGAAGGATGGCACTTAGCCCTCGCTGTGGCATCTCCAGCCTGCCTCAGTGTCTGGGAGTCATGGACTCCAGCCTGAGCTCTCTCTCTTCTCTTTGACCCTTGCAGATGGTCTGTTTTTCACAGTTTATGTCTCAAAGTTTGATTGGAGGTGACAAGCCTATCAGATGATACCAGGGGACATCCGCTCCTAATAAAGTCAAATATAGCTCCTTTCAAAATCAAGAGATTAAAGCATTAGATGACATATTAACCCAACAGGTGGCCTTTCATTGTGTGTTCCTGAAATTATATAACTTCTCTTCCATTTCCAAGAATGTTCCAGTACTAATTTTAGAGAGTGTAAATCACATACTAATATGCCTAGTCAAAGCAAATGAAACATGTCTATATGTTATGTATAAATGGGAGGGCATTAAGGAGAAACTTGGAATGGAGGTGGTGGAATTAACGAACCTGAATTTTTTTCCGAAAGCCGATTTTTCCTCCTTTGAGACGTTATAATGGCTTCAAAGAGGCATCAAGGTGAGATTGCTAGTATTCTCAAGCAGCAAACACACATTTGGTGTCTGCAGAGTCTGTAGGACACGGGGCACTGGTCTGGGTACTAATTACACAGTGAGGTGCATTTACAAATGACAGGTTTTATTGTTCCAGGTTAATACCTGGTTTTCTAGCTCTAGATACTTAATGGAATTACTAAAGATATCTTGAACTCAGAGGAGAGAGAAGGCAGATGGAAATTACTCCACTAATCACATCTGACACTGTAGCTGGAGGGCTAAGTGTCATAAGACAGTCTACATGAAGGAAAGGCCAAAAGACTGGGAAAAATGGTGAAGCCACACATGGTCTACAAGTGCTCTTCCTCTAGTTCAGCTGCAAGTGTGTATCCAAAGGAGGTATGTAGAGGGGGTGGATATATGTGCTTGGGAGCTCTTAAGTCAAACAGGCTGCTTTCAGAGGTGAACACACATCTGGGGAATATGTGGTGATACAGCCACTCTCATACACCATAATGACAGATATGAGAGTAAACTGTTCATAGACAATTTGGCAATATCTATCAAAATCTGAATATACATACCTTTGACCAAGCAGTTTCACTATCAAGAATTTATATTGATCTTGGCTGGGCTTGGTGGCTCACTTCTGCAATCCCAACACTCTGGAAGGCCAAGGCAGGAGGATCGCTTGAGGCCAGGTGTTTGAGACCAACTTAGGCAACATAGCAAGACCCTGTCTCTACAAAAAAAAAAAAAAAAAAAAGGAAAGAAAAAAAATTAGCCTGGTGTGGTGGCATGCACCTGTAGTCCCAGCTACTTGGGAGGCTGAGGCAGGAGGATTGCTTGAACCCAGGAGTCTGAGGTTACAGTGAGCTGTGATTGGGCCACTGCACTCCATCCTAGGCAACAGAGTGAAACCGTGTTGAAAGAAAGAAAGGAAGGAAGGAAGGAAGGAAGAAAGAAAGAGAAAGAAAGAAGTCACACTAATCTTGTAGATGTATGCAAACATGTACTCAAATGCTTATTGCAGCATTGTTTGTAAGAGTGAAGCTGGAAACAAACTCAATGTCTAAGAATGGAAGGTTTGATACAGAGATTATATTGACACAATGAACTGCCATGCAGCCAATAAAGAGAATAAGAGAGACTGAGATGTGCTGATATGGAATGTGCTTTATGACATATTAAGAGAAGGTGTGTGTGTGTGTGTGTGTGTGTGTGTGTGTGTGTGTGTGTGTGTGTGTTTGTGTGTGTGTGGGATCCAGTCAGGATCCCATTGAGAAACTTAATTTGTCCCAGACGGTTCAAATGTTGAGACTTTAATGAACAGACTGTGAACAGAAGTGTGGGCAGGGCATGTTAAGACACTCAGATACTGGCACTGGTGGGAACCCTTTGCCACAGTGGACACTGTGCTGCTCCACCTGGGTCTCCTTCTCAGGGCCGACGCCCCATCCACAGGGGCTGGGACCATCACAGCTGACTCCTCATTGGAATTGCCCTTGTCCACCACAGGGGACAGCCTCAGGCAGGTTACACTTTCTCCTGGGGGTGGCCATGGCCAATGACTGTCTGATTTTGGGATACAAAAGCCCAGCTGCCTTCCTCAGTGTGGGACAATTCTGAAGGGCGGCCCCAGATCCAGAGCTCTCTGGCGATTAGCTGAGGCCTCACTGAACTGCATTTCAGGCCAGCTTCTCCTTCCAGCCAATCCTGCTTTTCTCTTTCCTCACAGGCGCATCTCCTAAAGCACTCCTCAATGAGCCATCTGCATGCACCTCTCTGTCTCAGTCTCTTTCCAGGAAACCTGATCTAGGGTACATCCTTGGAGCTGAAGGTACCAAAGGTGCTGGAGCCTGGAGCAGAGGCGGACTGCAGAAGCTGGCATGGTGGAGAGATGCAGCTACCACCAGAGATGCGGGGCCAGAGCGGAGGGAGAAGAGACACCCAAACTTTGCTCTCCCCCCACTCCCCAACACCCTTTCCTTCCTCTCTCACTGGACAACACCAGCTGGAAACCAGCATGCAGGGTGACTGGGTAATGAGGTCCACAGGGGCCACTCCTGGGAACAAAGAATAGGACATAAAGTGGACTAGGTGAGGGGAGTGGCGAATAGAGAATAAGCAGCACAGGACCCCCCATTTATGTAAGCAGGAGCCATCTATATATATGTGCATACATGCACACACAGAATACGCTGCTTATGAACAGAAAACTTCTGGAATAGTATGGAAGGAAAATGTAAATAGTGGTTGCTTCTGGTAAGGATAAGTGTGCACTTAGGGTATGTAGAAGACTTGTCCTTCATTCATTCTCTTCTGGTTGTTTGAATATTTTTTTAAATATAAGTGCATATGTATTTAATATTGTATTTGAAAAAAAATGTTAACTGAAAGTATTGGGAATTAAGGAGAGAAGTTGCAGTGAATGATTGGTTTTTTTATTTACAGATGGTTGTTAGGTTCCTTGCATTGTACACCATGAATACAATGAGAAAAGTTTCCTGCTTTAATGAGGAATTTACAATTTAGTGTGGTGCGAACAGTGACAACAGTGCAATGGGACAGTGCTGTCATGGAGGTGCATGGCAAGGTATGAGGGACCAGAGACGAAAGTGGGTCTAAATCTCTCAAGCAAGTCTTCAGCTTACAGCAGATGGAGCCAGGGCTGAGGCTAACATGAGGCTGGCCTGTAGAACTCGCTAAGGACGATGGGAGGAGAGGAAGACCTGTGGATACAGAATGGCAAGAGCAGGGGAGTACAGAAAAAATGGCGGATTAGTGGTGACCTCCTGGCTCTCTGCTGCCAGAGCAGGAGGTGAAGAACACAGAGGGCTACACACGAGTGGACCGTGAATCTGCAGAGAAGCAGCGCGGGACAAGCAGTGCTGGGAAAAAAGGGTGAATTGGAGAATCCACCGCAAAGTCCGGAGAGCGCGAGATATACAACAGGGAACAGAGCATGGGACGGCCGCGCCCCTCGGCCGGCTGGGGCAGGGTGACCTGACCCACGGGAGGACGACTCTGCCTCCACCGACCCCCACATCCACTCAGGCAGGGAAGCGCCTGAAGTCAGTGCGAAGTTGTGGCACGGGTTGGCAGGCTGTGCGGAGCAGAGACAAAAGCGGGAAACGTTTTGAACTCTCCAGTGCTCTGCGCCAGGTCTGCACTGGGCGGGGGAGGGACTGGTCTGAGCGGGCACTTCCCGGGTCCGCAGGAGGGAGTTTGGAGACAGGCAGCTCGCCTCTGGCAGTCGCGGAAACCAGAACAAGGGAGGTGAATGCTTAAAGGGAGGCTCCGCCCTTGGAAACCACCGAAGATTCGGCTGGCGCGGGGTGGGACAGAGTACAGATCCCCCTACGGGACTGATGTGGGACAGTGCGACAGGGAAGCAGTGGGGACAGCTGGCGGCTCGTTGAGACAGCCCGCCAAACCCAGCTCCTGCTGCCCCCTCCAGCCAGCAGTCGCCTCCAGTGCTGGCTCTCTATGGGTGGGGAGCTGCCATTTTGGAGGTCCACAGCCTAAAAACGCTGTGGCGTGTTGCTGATCTGGGCACCGCCCCTTCTCCAGCCCAGCAGGGCAAGCCCAGGCAACGGACTCAGCCAGCGCCACTGCCCCTGCTGAGCAGAGCAGGGGGAGGGAAGTAATGAGAGAGACCGCTTTCTGGGCTGGGACCCCCGGTGGCTTTCGGCAGTGCTTCCCCAACCCCAGCGCTTGTATTTCACACTGACCAGGCAAACCCTGCCCTTGGAGGGGCGGAGTAAAGAGGGAAGCCACTTTCTGGGCTGAGACTCCCGGTGGCCTCTGGCAGCGCCCCTCCCCAGCCCAATGGCTTGACTTCCCCTCCAGCAGGGCAGACCCCACCCTTGGAGGCAGGGAGAAAGGAGAAAAGTTGCTTTCTCTGTGTGACTGGGGTGAATCTGTGGGACCTTGGAACTAAGCAAAAGGGGACAGACTGTTGATTTGGTCCAGCGGGTTGGTTTTGATCACCTGATAAGAACACAACACCAGGGCTCGCCCTTGGTGCCTAGGCTGCTGCTAGCTTTGGGGCTTGTGGTCTGGGAAGGAAAATCTTGGCCAGAGTCGTTAGCAATTGCACCAATTGACACCCCCCACCTGGAGCTGCCTCGCAAGTGTGGCGAAAGAGCCCTGAATAACATATTAGCAGCTCTCCCCTAGCAGCAGATCAAGCAACCTCTGAAGTGTACATTCTTAGGCTCACAGGTACCTGTTGCTCTTCTCACCCCACCTAAAGTAGTAACAGGGCTCAAGCAACCCTTGGAAGTGGCATGACATTTCCCAAATACTGCAGCACTTGCATACTCCATTTGGGGGTTTAGAGCCCAATACAAAGGTATTGGAATACCTTGATAATCTACTCCTCCATGCAAACTACAAACAACAAAAGAGAGGGTAACCCCATAGCGCAACGCTGTGCCTTCCATCTCAGACTGGTGGAGGGCAGCAGAGTCACACACATAGGACTGATTCACCACCTGGGAGACTAAGCAAGGGGTCCAGACTCACTAATCTCCTTTGGCAAGAGGTGAAGACAACAGGTCAGAGATAACCCAACAGGCTAAAACACCTCTAAGGCAATACAGGACCAGAGCACATCTCCCAAGCACTGTCAAGGAATGTCCCTTCCAGGACTTGGAGTTAAAGCCATAAACCAGCCCCAGCAGCCCCAGTTCTTGACAAACTAGCCTGATGAGAAAGAATCAGCAAAAGAATCAGCAAAAGAAAACAGGAAACATGAAAGATCAGAGAGAAAAGTCACCCCCAAAAGAAAATATTCAATCTCCATCAACAGATACCAACTTACACGATATGATTAAGTTGACAGAGAAAGAATTCCGAATATGGATTGTAAGAAAACTCAATGGAATTGAAGAGAAAATAGAAACCCAACATAAAGAGGCCACAAGAACAATAGAGGAAATGAATGAAAAATTCTCTAAAGAAATTGAAATACTATGGAAGAACCAAACAGAAATCTTGGCAATGAAGGAGGCTTTCAAGGAACTTCAAAACACAGTGGAAAGACTCAAGAACAGAAAGGATCATGCAGAGGAAAGAATCTCAGAACTTGAAGATGATGCCTATGTCCTAAAGAGATCAGTTGAAGAAAAAGAACACAGAAACAAGAGATAAGACCGAAACAGACAAGAAATGTGGGATTATGTAAAGAAGCCAAATATAAGAATCACTGGCATCCCAGAGAGAGAAGAAGAAAATACACAAGGGCTGGAAAACTTATTTCATGGAATACTAGAGGAAAATATGCCTGACCTGGCCAGAAATCTAGATATCCAGATACAAGAAGCACACAGAACTCCTGGGAGACTCAGTGTGAAAAGGCAATCACCATGTCATGTGGTTATTAGGCTGACCAAAGTAAACACAAAAGAAGCAATCCTTCGAGCAGTGAGATGAAAACAGCATATAACCCACAAAGGAAAACCTATCAGACTAATGTCAGACTTCTCAACTGAAACTTTATAAGCCAGAAGGGATTGGGTGCCTATCCTTAATCTTCTAAAACAGAATAATGGTCAACCTAGAATTCTCTACCCAGCAAAATTAAGCTTCATCTATGAGGGAGAAATAAAGACCTTCCCAGACAAGCAATCACTGATGGAATTTGCAAAGACTAGACCAGCCCTACAGGAAATACTCAGACCTGCATTATACACCGAACAGTGTATTAGACAGTTTCCAAAGTAAAATCACTCAAGAATTAAAGTCTAGAACCTGGACTCCATGATGGCTCAAGGAGTAAAACAAAACAATAGGAATTCACCCAACAATATGAATGGAAATCTACCTCAAATATCAATCCTCTCAATAAATGTGAATGGCTTAAATTGTCCTCTGAAGAGATGTAGACTGGCAGAGTGGATAAAAATCCACAAGCCTAGTATCTGCTGTCTACAGGAAATGCATCTAACCCACAAAGATGCTTTCAGGCTCAAGGTCCAGGGATGAAAAACAAACCTTTAGGCAAATGGAAGTCAAAAGAAAGCAGGGGTAGTTATACTAATTTCAGATAACATAAGCTTTAAAATAGCAAAAGTAAGAAAGGACAAAGACGGCCACTATATAAGGGAAGATCCAACAAGAAGACTTAACAATTCTTAATATTTATGCACCCAACTCAGGAGCACCCAGATACATAAAGCAAACTCTGTTTGATATAAATAGCATGATAAACAATAACGCCATAGTAGCCGAGGACTTCAACACCTCACTGAATGAACTGGACAGATCTTCCAAACAGAAAATAAGCAAAGAAATAATGGACTTAAACAGAGCTCTAGAACAAAAGGGTCTGACAGACCTCTATAGAACATTCCACCCAAATAAAGCTGAATATGCATTCTTCTCATCAGCTCATGGAACTTTCTCCAAAATTGATCACGTACTAGGCCACAAATCAGACCTCAACAAATTCAAAATAACAGAAATTATACCGTGTATCTTCTCAGATCATAGTGGTATAAAATTAGAGTTCAATTCCAACAGAAATACTCAGCACTTCACAAAGTCATGGAAATTAAACAATCTACTGTTGAATAACTCTTGGGTCAAGGAGGAAATACAGAGAGAAATCAAATCATCATCAAATCATTTAGTTTGATTCTTCAAACTAAATGATAACAGGGACACAAGTGATAAAACTCTGTGAGATACAGCAAAAGCATTCCTGAGAGGAAAACTAATAGCATTAACTGCTCACATCCAAAAAACAGAAAGCTCAAAAATCAACAACCTAATAAACAGTCTCAAAGAATTGGAAAAAGAAGAGCAAATCAATTCCAAACCTAGCAGAAGAAAAGAAATAACTAAGATCAAAGCAGAACTAAATGAAATTGACAATAAAAGAACTATACAGAAGATCAACAAAACCAAAAGCTGGTTTTTCAAAAAGATAAACAAAATTGACAGCCCTCTTGACAGATTGACAAGAACTGGAAGGGAAAGGACTTTAATAAACTCAATTAGAAATGAAAAAAGAGAGGTCACAACAGACACCACAGAAATACAAAACGTTATTTTTGAATACTATAGAATGGCAAGAACAGGAGAACCTTGGATACTGTATTCAAAGTTTAGATATTGAAAATCTATGGAGGATAGTATTTGTTTTTTAAACTGAGCTAAAATTAAGTTCAAGTCGATGAGTTTTATTTAAATGTATGTGTATACTTGTGTATATATGGTCCCAACCAACATTTCTGTTACCCTAGAAATGTCCCTTAGCCTCCCTCCACTCCATCCCCACCTCCTAGAGGCAATCACTCTTCTAATTTCTATCACCAAATGTTACTTCTGCTTGTTGAAGAACTTCATAAAAAAAGAGTCATTCAGGATCTACTCTTCTGAATCTGACTTCGTTTCTTAACATAATATTTTTGAGATTTATCCCTGTTAAGTTTGCCAGATAAAATACAGGATGCCCAGTTAAATTTGAATTTCGAACAAACTACAATTTTTTTAGCAAAGGTATTTCCCATGTGATATGTACATTTTTATTTGCTAAATCTGGTAACCCTAAGCCATATTGTTGTGTTCTTAATGTTTTTTTAAAAATGCTGACTAGTATTCTATAGTATGAATATAACATAATTTTGGTAATTTATTCTTCTGTTAATGGATATTTAGGGTTTTTTTAGCTATTATGAATAGAGTTGTTGTGAATATTATTATACAAATCTTTTTGTGAAAATATTTTTTTGTTTCTTTTGGGAGAAATACGTAGACTTACTGGATCATGAGGTAGTATGCTTTTTCTGTTGTTGTTGTAAGAAAACTTCATTTTTTCACCTTACCAAACTCCATGAAAGAATTTTGAACTAGGGAGTGACATGGTCCAGTTTGCATTTTGGACATATCCTTGTGGCAGCAATCAGGAGCTGGTAGATGGCAGGGACAAGACTGGAGGCAGGGAGGATGTAGAAGGCCATTTCAAAGTCCACACAGGATGGGGGATAATTGAATTGTGGTGGAAAAGAGGATGATAGGAGAGAGATTTAGGAGGCAGAATCAATAAGGTATCTTGATGAATTGTCCGTGAGAGATTAAGGGAGAAGGAGAAGTCTGAGTGTCTGGCTTCCTGCCAGATCATTGCCTAGCAGTGGTAAGGACGATGTCTGCTTTATTCACTGAACTGTATTTAGTACAGTGTCTGATCATAGTAGGTCCAAATCAACTTTCGTTGCCTGACTTTTGTGCTCCATGACTCTAACAAAAAAGAACTCAAAATCTGTTAGATGATTGTATTTCTATCAGCATTTTTAACTGGTACAAATATGATAAGTGCCATATACAAAAGGCTGTCATAACAGAGAGGAAAGAGTATATGACATTTAATTTATGAGGATTACTTTTTTCCAGGCACTATAATTTCAGATTCTTTTTAGCAGCTGAATTGCTCCTAAAGTCACACTATCAATAAGGTTTGGAGGGACCTTGAAGAGGTATCTCATCCACTCTGTTTTGGAGATTGATGGTCCTGAGTTAAATCCTCTCTTTGCTTCTGATTAGCTATGTGACAATGGCCAAGTCACTTACCCCTCTGAGCCTCCGGCCCCTCCTCTATATGAGAAGCTTAAATGAAGTGGTGTATATACGTACCTCAACAAACTTTCTCTCTCCCCCTCCCTTCTGTATCTATCAACAGTAGGTGATCACAGCTGTGTCCTTCTCACACACAATTGGTTGATAGATGTGCTCATCAAATCAGCCCCCAAATCAGCCACTTGAGTCCAAAGAAACAGCATCAAGCGTTAGCTGTGACCATACCAATGCCCTCCCTTCCACGTTGCATGTATAGAGAGTGGCTGGTGAGACGCAGCTTTCTGCTGGTCTAATGTTTCGCATTGTCCCTTCTTGAGTAATCGACATCTCCCATTTGATTTTTCAGTAGCATTTTTTTAGTGATTAAGTGCCTGAACTTGAATTCAGACAGACCAGAGAAGCTCTCAGTGCCTGTTTGCTGTGTGACAAGCAACTAAGTTGCTTAACCCCTCTGTCAGTTTCTTCGTCTATAAAATGGGGATCAATAACAGTACTTATCTTTCCATTTGAAATGATGGTTGAGGTAAGGTTCGGAAAGCCCTTGGCACAGAGCTTGGGAGCTTGGGAGCACTCAGTCAAGGGTGGCTAGCAGGCTGGCCATGGTTGGGGCCTCTACTCTTACAAAGACACTGTGTTCTTCTTTGGTCAAAGCCATCATCTTCTGTCCCCATGAGCTGGTATCTGTTGATCCTACTTCCTCTCTAGCAGAAGCACCTGGGAGTATGGGAGATCTCACCCAAGGGCTGTGCATTTGGATGGACAAGCCATTTGGGTGGGCTTGTCCACACTCTCTGTTAGCAACCAGCAATTATGATTAGAGAGCTGCAAAAAGCAGGGAATCTTTATTCTCCATATTAATGAAATCCTACCTGTGGCTGCACAGGTATGGGAGCCACTGATTTCTCTAGGTTTGCTGACATGTTTAGCTCTCCCCCAGGACACACAGTCATCCAATTCCCTGTCCTTTAAGCTGATAAGGGATTCCTCCCTGGTGAGCAGCTCTTTTTCCAATGCTCTAGATGACAATGGCTCCATTCCCAAGGCTTGTTGTTATAAAGATTATGTAAGACCTATAGTCAGAGAGGGCAAAATTTACCTGGAATTTTTGAGCCAAGCAAGAGCTTGGAGAGAATTAGACATCTAGAAATGAGAAATAGAATGAATGGCAATTTGAAGAACCAGATCAAATTGAGACCTTGAAGCACAGGATGAACATGACTTGGTCATTTACTACCACGGGGGTTCTTCACAAAATAGTTAAGCTCTTGATTCTAGCTTTCTTCACTGTGTAAACCCTTCAGAGATTTCTTGTGCTCTTCCCAAGTAGCCTAACTCCAAGGTGGAAACTGACTTCAGTATCTCGTTGGGATATAGTGGCCAAGGAAGAGCTTCCCCTTTGCCCTCTGAAGTTTCGCCGAAAAATCAACTGGTGAAAGGTGGATTAATAGGAGAAAACACATACAAATTTATTAATGTGCACGGGAGCCTTACAAAGACCTCAAAGAAATGGCCAGATGAGTGATGCTTTTATACTATCTTGAGGTTACAGAAAGAATGGGGGCTCGAATCACAGCAAAACAGGTTGTGGGAGGGGGAGAAGAGGAGGCCTGGCTAGCAAAGGTGGTCTTGTCATGTAGATGGAACCTCACAGAGAGCAGCCCTCAGAGAGAGTAGATGGCTAATGTTTCTTCCTGACATTTAAAGGTGTCAGACTCTCAGTTAATCTCTGTAGACTCTCAGTTAACCCGGACAAGGGAAGGCCTTAGAAAAAACCTGGCTGCATCCAAGCAGATTTTCTCTACAGATGTAAATCTCCCCCACAGAAGACAGTTTTTCAGCTGTTCTTGTATTTCCAGCCCTTCTGAATAGCCATCTTGAAATATGTGGAAGAAGTATATTTTGGGGTGAAATAGTTTAGTTTCCTTCAGGGAGAAGTCAGCCTCCTTTTTGCAGGTGAAAGGCAGCGTGGTCTGCAGGGCCCAGGAGTCAAAGGACACTGTGTGGCCTCTTGACACTGCTTTGGTGTCTTTTTACAACTCACTTTCAACCAACATACACACAAAGTCCATAAACACAACAGATGAATGCGTATGTGCTTACAGGACCGGGAGCAGAGAGTTTTAGGCTGGTTAAGATTTGTCCTGCCACCCAGGGGCTCATATGCTACCTGAGGAGAGACCAAGTTATAATTAGAATACAAATTGATAAGTATCATGGTAGAGACAAGCACAAAGTTCATAGATGTGGGTGATATTCAAAATATTTGACCACTGGCAGAGTCGCTGCAAAGGGTTTCTCACCCCAGCCATGGCAGGGTGACTAAGGGGTGCCAGGTGGGCATGGGGCATTTGTCTGTGGGGCACCAGCACTATCACCAAGATTGCCTTTGTGTCCAGGCCCATCCTGGGGGTGGTGGGATGGACGTGTGAGAACGAGGGGCCCTCCCTCGGTGGCTGGTTGGCGGGCACTGCTGTGCTCAGAGGGACGGGGCAGCCAAGGCCGCGGGGATGCAGGGAGGGGCTGGGGGACTAGGGCAGTGTTGTCAGCCCACTGGTGTGGATGCATTTCCATATTTTACTGACGATATGGTGGTACTGATAGAGCAGCAATATCCAATGGAAATGGAACTCGAGCCATATATGCAATTAAACATTTTTTTAGGAGCCAAATTTAAAAAAAAAAGTAAAAAGAAATAGGGGAAATTAATTTTAATATTTTATTTTACTCACTAGATCCAAACTGTTATCATTTCAACATGTAACCAATATACAACATGATTAATGAGCTATTTTACTTTGTTTTTTTTGAAATCCGGTGTATATTTTCAAGTTGGAGCCATTCAGAGCATCTCCACAGACAGCTGTGGTCCCCGCAGTGGCCAGTGCAGGTCTACAAGGAAGGCAGTCCTCTCTCTCTGCTCCCTGGATTTTGGGGGAGGTGAACTCCCAGTTGTCTGGAATTTCCTGCAGGATCTGCCTTTGGTTTCCTTCTCTGATTAGCCCACTGGTAAACACATACAGCTCTTTCAGCTCTGAGCTCAGTGACACTAATTGTCCGGCCTATTGGCCTATTGCTTAGTGCTGCCTTCATTACCAAACCAAAGACTTAATTGGTCTTTTAAGCTCCTTTGAATTTTCAGAGCTAATTTACCTGCAGCCTCCTGAAACTCGGGGCACCTGTGAATTTACTAAGGCTAAGTGAGTATTTGCTGTGTGCTGAGGCCTTTTTCAGCCTTTCTGGGCCCTCATTTTCCTCTTTGTGCAGTCACCTGAGAAAACAGTCTTTTCCCTCCTCACTGCAGGTGACAACCACAAGCTTAAGAAGCATTTCCTGTACTTTAGCACCACCTTGTGGTTCAGGGGAAAAAAGTCCAGGAAAGGGCTACTACATCCATCTTGGGATTGTTGAGTTGCTTTAACAGCCTTGAAGGGCCATCTGGCTTTTGTTGTCTCTTTCGCTCTGAGAGGAAATGAGATTTGTTACTGAATATGGAATGTCTCCTACAGGCTAAACCGCCTGCTGAGAAATCAGACAACGTAATGGCTCCAGTTTGAACTAAGCAGAGAGTTGCGCAGAAACATAAATCCATGCTGCCACAGTTCTATTATTTAAATTGAATTGTGTCCACATTTCACGGATGACTCGGCTTAGCCAGAGAACTTGGCATCTCTGTCCGTTGTTACTGTAAAATGTTGAGTTAATGTTTTCAGTTGCTCCAAGTTAGGAATTAACTCCTGGCCATTGGTGATACATCCTGGAAATTGCTCTCACTTCGTGGAGCTGCACCCAACTTGCAGCTGAATTTCATCAACAGACCTGTTAGTTGGGCCAGCATTGGTTGAGTATAGGTAGTGTTAGAAAACCGATAGATAGGGCAGAGATTTTACCAGTAACCATGGGCCCAATAACTTCATTGTAAGTAACATCACCTACTTCCCTATTATCTTGCACCTATACTCCTTAATTCCTGTATCATTTGTTCCTGCCCCAAAGGTGTATGAGTTTGCAATTCCCTGACCGGTTCAGAGAGGCCGTTGGACTCTCCTGTGGCCACACCATTAGTCACTGGCAGAATGTTATTGACTAACTTACCACTCCTAACAATTGACTACTTCATCCTATGATTTCCTATTAAAAATAAGTCATCAGATTTTTGCAGAGATGTGCTTGTACTCAGAGTGATAAATAGAGTTAATATCCTGAGTTCCCCAGTCTCTAAGCATCAGAACCTTAGGGGACTTGTGTAATGAAAAATGAAAATAAAATCCTAAGTCCCCAACCAACTGAATGGACTCCTCCCTCTTGGCCAAAGGGACCCCAGGGAAACCTTAAAAATGGAGTTCCCAGCTATGACAGGACGGGGAGTTGGACTCACCTCATTATACCCCCTCCTTTGCTAACCACTATTAGACTTTCTTACCTAAGGGTTAAACAGAAACCAGCCCTCTCAAAAGACTTGCTCTGCTGCTGATTTCAACAAACCTCATGACTGCCCCTCCCTTTTGTGGCTTTAACACAACAACAGACCAGCATTCCTTCCTGATAGAGGCCACTGACCATGGAGTAGTTCCAGTCAGTTTATGGAGGCTGCCTACAGAGGGCCTTCATGTCCTCCGCTTCACTTTTTGAAATGTAGGGCCTAATTGTAATGCACCTAAATGTTTAGTCTCCACTGCAAAGTGAACGTGGGATGCATATTGCATACATGTTAGCCTACTATGTATGCATACACCACCCCTTCATGAATATTCATAGTCCCTCCAATAACCTGTTGAATATGTATATTTAGCTAACCTGTTCTGCATAAATTTCTGTCTCATCCTCCCCCACCTGCAACTCGTCACAATACTTGCTCTCAGCTTCTGCCCAAGGCCACACTTGCTGCAAGATGGCTAGCCTGTAGGCTGCACTCTTTTATGAGAAATAAAGCTCTACTTTCCAAATTTATGAACACTGTAATTCTTTAGTTGATAGTAACTATTGTTGAAGCAGCCCAAATCTAAGCTCTACCCTTCATTCATTGTGTTACTTGGGCAGAATCTCTATTGATGAGATTTCTGTGCTTCGGTTTCCCCTTCTCATTAAATGATTTAATAACACATAAGGGCTTTACAGCAAGGCCTGGGAGCTGCTAAGGATTCACCGAAGATGATAATCAGTGCTGGGAACTGGGGTAGGCAAGTGAGGTTGCAAAATGACCCTGAAAGGGAGTTCCTCACGCTGCTGACTAGTCCTGGTCCTGGTGATGGTGATGATAGCTAAGACTTCTGTGGCATTATTCAGAGTGTTAATGTCATTGTTATGCACAAAGTAGGCCAAGGAGCAGCTGGACAGCCATGATCTAATAATCTCTTTCCTCTCCTTTTGGGATTTTACCCTGAGGGCTTTATTCCTAGGGCAAGGCATTGTCCTCTGGGCCCATGAGAAGATGCCAGAAGCATATCTCCTTGCCATTTCCCCAAGATTTAGCTGAGGGGACGTTTTAACAGACACTGCTATGGAGAAAAATGTGAGAGTGCAAGAGACTTGCCTGGAGAGATAGGCTTGGAACTGAGAAGGAAGAGACTGAAAAGGAATAGACTGCAGGGTCCTGGAGACGAGGTCCTCTGACTTCTCTGCTTGGCCAAGCACAGCCTTGCAGACCCTTCCTTGCTTGACAAGAAGCTGACCCAGAGAAGAGATCCACGATGTCAAGAAATGGACGATTACCTACAGGGTTTTAAATACCTGTTCCAACAATCATTGCAAAGAGCAATGATTATAATTAACAAGGCCAATGCCTCTCCCTCAGTCCCCAAGTTAATGGTTTTCTATGTTGTAGCTTTTTTTCTCAGAGTCAGAGCCACCTGCAATTTAAGGTCCTAAATAAAAACAGACAGAGCTCTGACTTTGCCAGCTCCTGGATTGGAGACCGCGCAGTGGAGTCCTGTCTGCTCTTGGCTTCGCTGTTCATCGTTTTGCTAAGACTTGTGGGCTGCCATACCAATCACACCTGGCGACTATGTGCATGAGAGATTTAAGTGGCACAGGAAAGAAAACCTCAGAAACAAAAACCCCTTCCCACTAGGTGGCCTCAGCACCTGTAGTTCCTGTGTGACTCTCTCCTTTCAGTTAAGGCATTGGAAGGTCTCGAAAGTACAATTCTGCTGAAAGAGCAATTTAAGCTTTTATGTACCACTTTAACCATGGTATAAAAGTACATATTACATGAGTTCTGTGGAAGACGAGTTTTAATGGGGGTGAGGGGTATGAAATTCAGGTATTTCCCTGAAGTAAAATGTCAACATGCAGTACAGCGGGGGTAGGAACATTCCTTCTCATCTGCAATGTGCAGCACATCCATGGTTGGAGTCTAGGAGCAGAAAGCATTGCCATGTGGGCAGCATGCTCTGAAGACTGACAGTATTTGCCCAGCATTTATTGTTTATTTGCCCTGGGCTACCAGACAGTAACCAGGCTCTTCTGTTGGCCCCTGTGAACAGAAAGGAAGTTTAGTGCTGGAGATGCCTTTCCCAGAGCTGGATCCTAAGAGCATATTCAAGTCTCGACGGAGGTGCAGATGTGGGGCCAGCGTCAGCCAGTGAGTCACAGACCAAACCATTGGCACGTGAGACCTACTTCAGGAAGGAAGCAAAGATATGTGAAGAGCTGAGCAACAGAACACGTGTTTGGGGGCAGCTGGGTAGACTTGGCAGAGGGAGCGGTCTCTCCAAGTCTCCTTTGAATATTTTACAGTCTGGAAACAAAGCAGGAGAACCAGGGAATTGAAACTCCTGTTTTCATAGGAGACAGATAAAGTGGGGTTCAAACCCTTATTCCTTGCTTTCCTAGGTGTATCAGTTAGGATGTTCGGATGATATTTACTGTTGCATATAACAGCAAGTTGGGACCTGGGGCAGCTCTAAGGCTAGTAATTGCTGCCATCTGATAATCAAGTCCTGTCCCAATTGTTGCCATCGAGTAATTAAGTTCTAACTTTCTGCCCTTCCATGGTCAGTATGCTGGCTTTTGTTCTCAGAAATACTGTCTCATGGTAACAAAATAGTTACCATAGCTCCAGGCATCACTCATGTTCTCACACAATCACAGTGAAAGGGAAAAAAAAAAAAAATGAGGAGGGATAGTAGTTTCTTCTCATGCATCCTTTTTATGAGGAAGGGAAGCATACCTCAGAATCCCCTTCAATAGCTATGATATTAGCTATGATAGCTATGATATTAGATCATCATCATATTAATCCAGGTGATCTGAATCTGGATGGGGCACATGCCCATGCCCTAGCTGTGACATTTTTAGCCCCTACAGTGAGAGGTAAACTCTGCCAGCAGGGAAGGAGTGGGGGTAATGCAGTCAATAGAAGACTAAGTGTCTGAAGCACAGGGCAAGAATCTTAATATCTCTGTCTAAGTTTCTTTATCCATACATTGGTCTTTCAGAATTATGTCCCCAACAGAATGCCTGATACACGAGACAAGCTCCATAAAAATGTGTTCTTTCATTTTGAGCATCCACAGCTCAAGAATGTCAGGAGCCGGTGGCCTAAACAGTCTGGTGTTCTTGGGCCATAAGGGCCAGACAGGACAAATGATGGGACCAAGTGATCTCAACTCAAATAGGGTCAGCCCCTTCCTGCTAGACCTCACAGCAGAGTGAGGGAGGGGCAGTGATGGAGAAGACAAAGTGGGGGATGATAAACCCCTTGAGGAAGAAAAAGACCAGTTTTGAATGCTTTCTATGGATACGTGCAAAGCACTTCAGAGTGTGCATTTTTCGAGGACCCATTTTCTTACTGAAAACTCGGCACTGTCCACAAGGACAAATCAGAAGAATGAGGACAAGTGTTTTGGGGAGGAGGAAAGATTTTACTTTGCCAGCAAAGAAGGAAAAATGGCAGATCTTCTTGTCTCAAAATCCAAATTTCCTGAACATAGGAAGAAATACAGAGCTTTTAAAGGGAGGGACCCTCAGTTCTAGGCTAATGTAGTTAATTACTCTAATCGTCCCATCTCTGTCAAAGACGAAGCCTGTGAACTCTGCCAGCCATCCACCTGGGGGGCTGGCACCATGTGGGAGTTATTTCTTTTCACACGACTTAACCTGCCTCAGGGATGCAGGCCAGGCTGCAGTTCCCAAAAAGAGTGGGGGAAGTTTTAAAGAGACAGAAAATATTTTTTTTCCTCTTCAGGCTCTTCCTTCTGTTATAATTTCATATCTCCCTTAGGAAGTTGACGACCACATCCCAGCTGCCTTTACATGGGTGACATCTCAAGTAGTGTCATTACAAAGCAGAGGGGTATTGGGGTGATAGTTCATGAAGATGTGAACAGAGTTAACTCCCCCTGTGCTAATAATGTGGAAGCTTGTCCACATTCATATGTGGCCATCCTAACTGGAAGGTTAAGGGGACTGTTGATACGGTGCCCTGAGAATCCACATGCGGTTAGGGACAGTGTGATGCTGAAAGGGGGATGGGTCCTTTTAATGTGTAAAGAAGGAAAGAAATAGGAAAATATTTTTGGGGAAATCATAATGAAAGTATTGATCCAGGCATGCGTGATCAATTTGCGTTAAAAATCATTAGATGGATGGTTCAAGGAGAACTGAACATCCTCATAATGCCAATGTAATGAATACCACACAGATGTATGATCAGATGCAAGGGGAAAACTTGCACAAAAGGGCAAGTACGATGTGATGTCAGAGCAGCATCACACTAATCCAAGGGTCAGACTGAGCATCACAAACTGTGCTACGATATCGTACGTCTTCTAACGTGATGCAGCTGGAACCCATTGAGCCTTTAAATGGAACTTCTGTTGTACAGGAACAGCTAAACAACATTGCAAGAGAGCAGCAAAGACAATTCCATATCCAGAAGGTGGTTCATTCTCCAGGATAATCAAGACTATCTGTTTCACAGATCTGGAGAACTGAGCTAGATTAAAAAAGACTAAAGAGGAAAAATAAAAAGGTGCAATGCCATCATTGTCCTGGGTGGGATGTTGATTTGAACAAATCAGGTAAAGGACATTTTGGGGTCAACTGGGAAAATCTGAATATTGTCTGGATATCAGTTGAAATAATAAGGCAGAAATCATTCAATGAAAAAATAGATAATAAAATATGACTTCATTTCAGTTAAACATACATGTATGTACATATATACATAGAAAATGATCCAGAATGACAGGTACTAAGGTGTTGTAAGTGGTGATCCCTACATGGTAGGAAGGAATGCAATACTTTTATTTGTTAAGTTTTATTTGCTTGCATTTTGTTATTTTCTATGCTGCATATGTTCTGCTTCTGTGATAAGTTTGTTTTAAAAGGTAAAAATTATTGAACTGATATACAAACGAGGGAGAGAATAGAAAAGCACAAACTGCTTAATTCTCAATTTTGCTGAAATCTGGCTTTGTATAGAAAAATGGCTATGAAGAATAGCTGTACTGTTTATTCCCATTCCCCTTTTCATCTCAGGAGCAATTATGGAAGCTTCTAGAAGTGTAGGCTTAAATGTTTTCTGTGACTGTCAATCAATTGTAATCAATTCGGCTACTTCCACCGAGCAACAGCATTTTCTCAGTAGAGTTCCTGGAACATATTTTGAAACCTAAGAATTTTCAGTACAAAGTCTATAGAATGTTTTTGCTTTTTAATAGTTGGGATGAACAGCCTCCTCCATTCCTGCTCAAGAAAAACTAAGACCCAGAATCACAAAGTGATTACTCAGGGCACACAGCTAGTTAGTGGACAGCAACACAGGTCTCCTAATGCAGAAGCCTGCATTTCTTTCTTCTAATTACTTAATTAACTCACCATATATTTATTTATCCTCTATTATGTGTGGGTACTGAGGGGATACAGTGAAGTAGGTGCTATTCCTGCCCACAAAGCTTGACCTCCCCTTTAGAGGAGTGCTTTGTTTCTCTGGGAATGCCCTCCCCTGGGTTCTAAAGACCTTGGGCTTTTGGGCAATGAACTAAAAATCCAAATGAGCTTATGTGAATTTTCATATGATATAGGAGAGATTCTTAGTTCATCATCAAAGTTCAATTCCAGTGGCAAAAATGCTCCTTCTTCCTCTTTCCTGGGAAAGTTAATTATTCAGTGGCGATGTGTGGGGAAATAAAAGAGGAAGAGCCCTATGCAAAATCAGGGTTTCTGTCTGAACCACAGCATGCTCCAGGGAAAAACGTTCTTTACTGCATTCTCTGACAGGCAAGCAGCACTCTTAGGAGATTTAGGGACTTACTCTTTCATCGATTGATCATTTTGCAAGTATTTCTTAAGTGAGTATTGCAGGCAGAAGCCACAGTCAGGTGCGGCTGGAATGAGAAAGGCTGGGCTCAGCATCTAACTTTTAATCCATTTATTTTCCATAGTGGGAGAACCATCCACAGAGGGACAGGGCGGGACATGGAAACAGATTGTTCCAATAAACAGCATCTATGATTTCAGCAGCACAGCCAGGCTTGGATCCCTGCTCCTGTTTTTCTCTGGAACACTGTGTTTTATAGCTTTGTAAAAGTGGATTCTGCTATAACCCAAAGTATAAGATGAATATCCAAATATCTGCAAGCCCATACTGATAGAAGTAAATGATTAAAATAAATCAATAAATGGAGAATCAGAGACAAATCCCCTAGGACAATTTTAAATAATTTATGTAGAGACTCTGCCATCAAGGAGGTGGAGCATTAGCCACCTGCCCTTAACTGTGGATGGTGCACAGTGACTTCCTTCCAAAGAGCACAGTGTGGACAGGGAGAGGGAAAAAAAGAGTAACTTGACAGTGGAGAAACCTGACAAAACTGCTTTAGCCAGTTGATCAAGGTCAATGTCAACAGTCATAAACCGTGTTAATAATATGTCCCTTTGATATGATGTGATGGAAACATTACTTCATCTATGTGATCTTCCTCCCTCAAAACCCACAACTCCAGTCTAATCAGGAGAAAAACATCAACAAATCCCTGTAGTGAGGGGCTCTCTACAACATCTCTGACCAGGACTCCTCAAAACTGTCAAGGTCAATCAAAAACAAAGACAGACTAAAAAACTGTCACAGCCAGTAGGAGCCTAAGGAGACATGACTAATAAATGTGATGTGGGATCCTGGATGAGATCCTGTAAGAGAAGAAGGACAGTAGGTAAAAACTAAGGAGGTCTTGAATGTATTGTACTATTGGCTTTAATTAATAACAAATCAATATTGGTCCATTAATTATCACAAATGTACTATAGGAATGGAACGTGTTAATAATCGAGGACACTGTGTGTGGGGTGGGAATAGAGGAACTCTTTGTATTATCTTCTCAATTTTTTCTTTCTTTAATATTAAGACAGGGTCTTGCTATCGGCCTGAGTAGAGTTCAATGGTGTCATCATAGCTCACTGCAACCTCCAACTCCTGGGCTCAAGCAAGCCTTTGGCCTCGGCCTCCAGAATAGCTGGGACTACAGGCGCGCACCACCACAGCTGGCTAATTTTTCTATTTTTAGTAGAGAAGGGTCTTGCTCTTGCTCAAGCTGGTCTCCAACTCCTGAGCTGAAGTGATCCTCCTGCCTCGGTCTCCCAGAGTGCTAGGATTACAGGGGTGTGAGCCACCATACTCAGCCTCAGGGTTTTTTTGTTTTGTTTTGTTTTTTTGCGGGGCTGGGGGTGGGTAAATCTAGAAGTTCTTTTCTAAAAATAAAGTCTACTTAAAAATTTGTATTCTCTACCCAGGAGGGCTCCACCATTAGCACCACCCACCTCTGTTCCTCACCTCGCAAAGTATTGAGAGTCTCAGGAAGTCTATGCCAAGGAAATAATGATCCCCAAAAGTCCTTGTCTTACTTGGGGGATTCAGTGTCATAGAGACAGCTGTGTATTTACTTATTTATTTTTAGAGGTGCATGACCTTTTAATATGGTGATAAATATTTGCTACTTATTACCTGACAAGGACCCATTAGTCTCTGAAGTGAGTTCTTTTTGTTTGTACCAGCTGCTTCAAAACTTTGAGCTAAAGATACTTTAGACTCTACAAGGTGACTCAAAGGTCTGATTCCCTTTATAATGGTGGCTTTAACATCTTGCCCATCTGTACCGTCCTATACAATTTTACTGTTAGTCAGCTTGGGTACCACAACCCATTATCACAGAATGGGTTCTTCAACAACATAAATATATTTCTCACAATTTCAAAGGCTGAAAAGTCCCAGATCAGGGCGCCAGCATGGTCGCACTCTGGTGAGGGCTCTCTTCCTGGCTTGCAGAGAGTTGCCTTGCTGTGTCCTTATACGGCAGAGAGAGAGAGAGAGCTTGAGCAAGCTGTAGCCTCTTTTTACGAGGACACTAGTCCCATTGTGGGGACTCCACCTTCATGACCTTATCCAAATCTACTTGTCTTCCAAATGCTCCACCTCCAAATACCATCACATTGAGGGTTAGGTCTCTGACATATGAATTTTGGGGGGCACAAACATTCATTCAGTCCTTAACACTTAACTTTGTTTTATCTTCAGAATTTATTGAAAAGATCATCTTGTATCTACCACTTCTTATTTTAAGATTCTTAAATGATATTTGACTGCATTCAGAGCTTTTCTTATTCTAAAGAATATTTACTACAAACTATTTTTGTTAAAGCCCCCTTTTGGAACAATGATGCAAAGAGATTTCTACCTGATTCTCTTTCAAGTATCTGTATTTGCTAGGGATGGCCATCCCCTCTTTCAAAGTTCCTTTAGGGCTTGTCTGATTTAAAATAATAAATAAAACATATTGAGGAGGGGATCTCCACATTATAATGTCCCCCAACATTCCAAAATATTGTGTCACCATCCAAGAGAGAAGAAAAATAATATCAGTCAGGTGTGTATTAAAATGTGAACACAGCTACATTAGTGGTAAAATAAAGACCCAGTTTGGCATTTTTAAAGCTCATAACTTTTTGTCAAGATATAAACCAAAGATGAAGAAAGAAAAACTCTGAGACCATGCTAGCACGCCTCTCCCTGGCTGTTTTAATCATGCTATACTTCTGTTGAAAGGTAGAGTTAGGGCAATATGCACACATAGCAAATGTTCCTCTAATGACACAGTCTTTTGGAATGAATCTGAGTTTTAATTTGGCTGAGGAAGGGATGAGTTATTGGGAAAAGTCTGCTCTACCAGGATATCAGCAGTGTATGTAGGGGGTGAGGTCTGCTAGATCTGAAGCGTCCTGGTTTGGGGACATTTGCTATTTGAACAGAAGTCTAACGTTTTATGAATTTAGGATTGAGGTCCTCCATATATTTATACAAAAAAGAGAGAAAGAGTTGAATCATGGGATACGAGTTCATTAGAGGAAATTTGAGAAAAATTGTCCTTGCTCTATAAGTTACTTTAAGAATGTTCAGTAAGGAAGGATATTTCAAATACTAATAATATGCCAAAGAAAATCATGTTTGTGTTGTATTATTATCAAGGGTCAAACTTAGACTAGGCTGGAAAGAGGCAAAACCAGACTTAGAAACATGAGGCTCCTAATTCCCAGGCCCCTTTCCACTACACCCTGTTGACATGTGAGACATGAAAAACCAAGAGATCTTGGTGGAGATCCAAATACATGTTAATTTACTGCTGGAGCCCATCGCTCCGTTTACCTGTAAGTGATCCGCCGTGGCATCAAAAATATACAACAGCTCCCTTTCTATCATTTTGTGAAGTTAAAACTACATTTTGATCAATATAAGCAAGCATAAAAATAGCCATATGACATGATCTCATTCTATTTTATTTTTAAAATTTTAAGCTTTTAATTTTGATATAATTGTAGATTCACTTGTACTTGTAAGAAATACTACAGAGAAATTCTGTAAACCCTTTTCCCGGCCTCCTGCCAATGGTGACATCTTACATAATTATAGTATAATATCACAGCCAGGGAATTAGCATTGCTGTAATCCATTGGTCTTATTCAGATTTCAATGGTTTTACATGCACTCGTGTGCGTGTGTGTGTGCGTGTGTGTGTATTGAATTCTATGCAATTTTATCACATATTTTGAGTGGTAAGACCACCACCACAGTCAAGATACAGAACAGTTCCATGTCAGGGAACCCTGGTACGACCTTTTCATAGCCACTCGCTCCTGACCCCACTCCCTAACTCATAACAACCACTCATCTGTTCTTCCTCTTTATAAATTTGTCATTTTCCAAATGCTATATAAAAAGAATTATATAGTATATAATCTTTTTTTTTTTTTTTGAGACAGGGTCAGTGGCATCATCATAACACACTGCAACATCAGACTCCTGGGCTTGAGACATCCTCCTGCCTCAGTCTTCAAGTGTCTGAGACTACAGGTGCGTGCCACCATGCCCAGCTAATTTTTCTATTTTTTGGAGAGGTGGGGTCTTGCTATTGCTCAGGCTTGTCTCGAACTCCTGGCCTCAGTCAATCTTCCTGCCTCAGCCACATTCTCACCGGTATCTGGAGTTATCATATTTTTTGTTTTAGCTCTTTTGATAGGTATGTAGTGATAATTGCATTGGGGTTTTAATTTGCATTTCCCTAGTGTCTAATGATGTGGAACATCTTTTCATGTACTTATTTGCCATCCATATATCTTCTTTAGTGAAATTTGTTCTTGCCTTTCGCCCTTTTTCTAATTATTTCTAATTGTTTGCTTTGTTCCACTGTTGAATTTGGAATGTAAATTTAAATATTCCAGATACAACTTCTTTGTTGGATGTGTGATTTGCAAAGATTTTCTGCCAGTCTGTAGCTTGTCTTTTCATCCTCTTTAACAGGGTATTTCCCAGAGCAAAAATTTTGATTTTTGTTTTATTTTATGTTTGATGAAGTCTTGTTCGCCAATTTTTACTTTTATGGATCATGCTTTCGGTATCCCACTATTTTTATCCTTATTTTCTTGAAATATGAATATTTGCAGCTAAAAGGAAACCTTTGAGTAGAATACTGTTGTGAGTTCCCTATGTTTTTTGCACGTTCAGCAATTTACTCGTGTTGGGTGAACTTGGATTGCTTGCTTTACAGCCACCTGTGCAGCGTGGGTGACGTCTGGAGCCCTGGTAATTACCAGCTGCTTTTATGAAGATATTTCCCTCTGTTTCCGTAACTGATGTTCTTTCTCAGGCTTTGCAATGGTTCTGGTTTTGAGGATCGTGCTAGTTGGTATAGGCTCCAAGCTACAATCCTAGGCTACTAGATGTACAACAGCTGTTTTATTTTATTGCAGGGAGTCTATGTAGCATAGCAAAGTGCGTGCGTGGAATTCCAAGGCAGCTATGCCCAAACTTCACTCTTCCAAGCTATGTGAGCCCTCCACGCTTCTGTATTCTTATCAGTAAAATGGGGGTAAAAATCCTAACTATTTCATAAAGTTGCCATGAGAATAAGATGAATGTATGTATGTAAAGCACTTGGCAGAGGATCTGGCTTATACATGTGCTGAATAAATATTAGCTATTCAAGTTCCATAGCTGCTGCCCATCTCCTTATCAGTATCTTTAAGGAGAACATGGAGGTCTAAAGGTAAAAGCATTAACTGTCTTTGGCCCCCTAAAGGAGGGCGAGAACAATGGACATGCATAGAAATGATAAGCGCTGAGAGGTTATGGGGTGGGGACACCCACCACATGGTTGCCTAACTCACTAGCTTGGAACAATTTGTGCACCAGTATCAGAGGGTTCAGTGGATTTCTGCATCAGCTACCTACAGGATTTATTTTTCCCTGTAACCTCAATTTATAAACTGACTGTGGCTAGGATCTGTTTTTCCTTTCTAGATTAAAACACAAAGCTCATTAATAAAAATCATTATCAAAGCAACACATTTGATCATCGGGAAAGTGCTGTCATACAGGGCTTGGAGTCAGAGCCCTAGAAACACGGAAGAGAAATTTATTATTGCGATGAGCGAGTTAAGAGATGGAAACGGGCAGAAACCTCAATCATCTCTGCCGATTCCTTTGTCTCTGGTCTCATCTCCTACAGCATCAAAACATCCCCATGAGACAGATAAGATTTGAATATCATTCCCATTTTACCAAAAAGGAAGATCAATAATAAAAATTAACATGTTCAAGATTATACCATGAATTTTAGAAATACAACTATGCCTCTTGATTCCCATTTAGTATTCTGATACTCACTAAACTATCTCTTTTTCTCACTTCAATTGCTGCCTCAAATTATATTGGTAAGCCCATATTCCACAGTCTGTTTTCTCTGGGGGAATGGAGAATGACAGGCTATCTATCATCCATCTTTGCTTTAGAATTAAATGTGACTTTTATGTAACTATAGTAATATATGTATGCTATAAAAATGCCTTGCAGTTGGAAAATGCTACAAATAAATTGGGAAATGAAGACTAATGTATCACTGAAAGGTTATAATTTTCAATTTTCAGCATGAGTCAGACTCCATGTGCCAATGCTTCCTTGAAATGGGGTTGACAGTTCTCCAGTATTAAGTAGAAACACCATAGAATTCATCTCATACATTATAAATGTCTTGCATCCACCCCCACAAATGACACATGGAACTTCAAGCTCCTTGTTGGAGGAGTGAACCCAAAAGCCTTGCATCCTGATAGTAATGTTTTCCTGTTAAGTTTATACATATCCAATTTGTTCTTACTGAATTTTCCCTTTTAGGAGTATTTTATAGCAAATGACCCTGTAAAATACTTTCAGTTATATTCTCATGAAAAATGTTGAGAGATTTGTGTACTCTAAGAGTTGAACTTTATCCTCAGCATCCAAAGTAGTTTTAACAAAAGCTTTGTACACACACACACACACACACACACACACACACACACGGCAGAAGAGAATTTATATATATATATATACCCCTTCCTTCCTTCCTTCCATCTCACTCTGTCACCCAGGCTGGAGTGGAGTGGTGCAATCATAGTTCATTGTAATCTTAAACTCCTGGGCTCAAGCCATCCTCCCACCTCAGCCTCCCAAGTAGCCTCCTGCTGTGTTGAGGCTGGTCTTGAACTCCTGGCCTCAAGTGTTCCTCTCACCTTGGCCTCCCAAAATGCTAGTATTATAGGTATGAGCCACTGCACATGGCCAAAACTTGCTTTTTCAAGTGCTTTGTCTACTACTCTGTACTTTACTTAGAAATAAAAGATTGGGACTGAATGATTGTGTATAGCAGTCTTTCAGAAGGAAGTCACATTTTTCTCCTCATTTTAGGATCACAGACTCTTAGAATTATAAAATTTAGTTCAACTTTCTTCTCAGAGTGGTGGGCAGGAAGAATATAGGTCTGGAGGTCTAATTTCAAATTCCAATATCAACGCTTACTAGCTGTGTGTTCTTGAATGAATTACATACTATCATTGCCACTCGATTTTCTCACCTGCAAAACGAGGACAGAAACACCTATCTCATAAGATTAGAAGAGTAAATGAGGTAACAGAAAGTGATTAGTGTAATGGTTGCCTAATCCATTCCAGTTTGGGGAGCTTGGGCTGTTAGAAAACTATTTTGACAGTAAATCTAAATACACTTCTCTAACTTTAAACCACTGGCCCTTGATCAGCCTTCAGAAGGACACCTTTGGGAAATCTAATCTTTCTTTTAAATAGAGCCCTATCCCTATGAGAATTTTGCTCTGAGTGTCTCCTCTTTGTCTTTCCTTCTTACAAGACATGAATTTAAGTTTCCTCCCCATTCTGATTCCTGCCAGAGTTTTCACTCTACACTCCCTTCCTGGACCTTCTCATCTATTTCCATGGCTTCGCTAACTATCATTATTTTCTCTTCTGAACCTGTGTTTTGATCAGTGTTTGGGGGCTCAGTAAATGACAACAGGCGTACATCCATGTCTTAGTCTGTGTGGGCTGCAACAACAAAATACCATAGACTGAGTAGCTTATAAACAACAGAAATTTATTTCTTACCGTTCTGGAGCTGGAAGTCTAAGATCAAGATGTTGGCAGATGTGGTGTCTGGTGAAGGTCTGGTTTCTGATTCATAGATGGTGCCTGTGTGCTGGTCCTCATGGCAGAAGCGGCAAACCAGCTCCCTTAGGCCTCTTTATAAGGGCATTAATCCCACTTGTGAGGGTTTCACCTTTATGATCTAATCACTTCCCAAAGGCCTCACCTCCTAATACCATCGCCTTGGTGCTTAGGATTTCATCACATGAATTTTGGGGCAATACAAACATTCAGACCACAGCAACCCAGTTACTGTACCAGAAATCTGGGGTTTATCCTTAACCCTCTTCTTGCTCCCCACCCCACCGTTCAATCTTTTACTCAGTTTTGTGGTTTCTACCTCCTCAATATCTCTTTAATTTTAAAAATTATTTTATTATTTTTATTTTTTAGAGATGGCATCTCACTATGTTGCGCAGGATGTTCTCCCAGGCTGATCTCAAACTCCTGGGCTCAAGCAATCTTTCCACCTCAGCTTCCCAAGTAGCTGGGGCTACAGGTGTGAGCCATCGTGCCCACCTTCAATATCTTTTGAATCTACCTGCTACTCCCCTTACTCAGGACTACCACTGGAGTCCACGCTGCCGTAGCCCTACATGGTCACTCCATAGCCCTAGCTGCCTCATTCTGCTCAAATCTCCACCCTGAAGCCACAGTGATACCTTAAATTTGAAAATAGATTAATGGTATCCTGTTGTCCTAGAATGAAATAAACGCCCTGTAAAATAGCCATGTGGCCATCTGTCAACTTCTCAGCCTTGCATCTTATTTCTGTTTTCATTTCTTTTCTGACCTCAATCATGGAAGATTTCTTTCAATTCCTTGAACAGGACATTCTTTTGCCTCTGGGTCTTTAGACATATGCTCTCCATAACTGAAACACTCTTTTCCTTCCACTTCACTTCCCATTCATTTGGCTAATGTTACTTGTCCGCAGGCCCTGTTATATGCCACCTTCTCAGGGGGGTGTTCCCCGACCATCCCTAGACTAGGTTGGCATTCCCTGTTATGAATTTCAGGGCAACCTGTATTGTTTACTTCTTAATATTCTTCATTGTTGTGATTATGCCTTTGTTTTAATTTTTCTCTCTTTGGATTATATACTCCATAAAGGTAGTGAGCATTTATTTTTTGTGAAAAATTTCAAACAATATACAAACTCAGGTCATGACCAGTCTTGTTCTATCTATAACCACCCCCCCCATTTCTCCATATTATTTTGAAGCAAATCCCAGAAATTGTATCATCTTATTCAAAAATTCAGTATGTATTTCTAAAAGATAATCCTACTGCTAAAGATAATTTCTACTGGTTCTAAAAACAGTATTACAGTAAGTTAGGGAGCAACCATTCTGTCCTATTCACTGCACTCTTGCAAAAAATTATTCTAATTTGTTCTAATACTGATCAAGACAAAAAGGTGCTCAATAAATGTTTCCTGAGTGAGTGAATGAACTGCAATATGGGCATCTTCGATATGTGAGTGTTACTTCTACCCCGTGGCACTCAGGATGAGACACAATGTCACAGATATATCTGATGGGTGAACAAAGAATTGGGAATGTCACCTGTTTTTCTAGATTTTATAAATTATATTATTAGAGCTTAAGAATTTGCTAATTTGTTGGTAGCTACATCTTAGAGCTGTCTTATATTGACTAAAAGTTAATCAAAAGCTATTAAGTCTTTTTTTTCATATCACTATTTTACTTATACATTTGATTCTTTGGAACAAAGGTTAGAATTTTACAAGTATTAGCTTAAATTTCCTCTGACAAGGACTCTTTGAATTGTGATTCACTCATCCCAAGCATCTGCCTCTGAGTTCTAAGCCATATAACAATTTGATGAATCAGTATTCTATCAATTTTTAGTTAGGACATTGTCTTAGTCTGTTTGGGATACTATAAAAAAAGTACCATAGACCGGGTGGCTTAAACAACAGAAATTTATTACACACAAGTCTGGAGGCTGGAAATCTGAAATCAGGATGCCAGCATGGTCAGGTTCTGTTAAAGACCGTCTTTCTGCTTATGTCCTCAGATGGCCTTCCTTGGTGCATGTACTCAGAGTGAGACCTTGTGTCTCCTTTTCTTTTTATATGGGCATTAATCCCATCATGAGGGCCCCACTTCATTAGGCCCGATGCCTAATCCGGCCCAAAGGTGGAGGAAAGATGTCCAGTGCATCAAAATCTCTCTTTCTTCGTGTGTAGAGGAGACAGTAATCACTTTGAGGGCCATGTAGACTAGGGTTCAGATCCTCATGGGCATTTACCAGCTGTGTTATGTGGGACCAAGTTGGTTGACTTTCTAAGGACCAGTTTCCTTATTTGTAAAATGAGAGAAAAATGAAACTTGTACAACAAGGTCACTGTGAGCACTGGACACAGTACCTGGGACATAGTAGATGCTCAGTATTAGGTAGTTGTTATTTTATTCCACATTTAGGTCATGGTAATGGAGCCCTGGTTATTGCTTATGTGTCTGGAGGCCTAACATCACCTTGCTGATGCTTCAAGAGAATCCACATGGCACTGGCCAAATAATACTCCTCCAGTGATGCTGGCATTAGCCAAATAATACTCCTCCAGTGATGCTATCCCACCTGTGTGGTCACTGCTGTTAGCTGCCTTCCTGTTAAGTCTCTGCAGCCTGGTGCCTAGGACTCAGGAGAGGGGTGGAGGAAGCCCCTTCTTCTTTGGGAGCTGGGACTTGGACCCCTCACTTTCTTTATTCTCTTCTGAGCATAGGATATATCTTCCTCTTCCCCTTTGCTCAGCCTGACTTCACAGAATACTACCTCCCAGAGTAGGTAGGTTCCAGGTGCTTAACCCAGACGATTTTTTAGATCTTTGCTACAAATCCCTGCTCTTTTTTCAAACAGTGAGTGAACATCCACTCTTCTTCTTCTTTACCTTTGTGAAGCATGAAGGTGATGTTAATAACTGGTTCAATTTCCTCTGTCACTTCCCAGACAGTCACACATTCATTAGCCCCATTGGTAGACTGCATTAAGCCTTTTATTTCCCACTGGATATTTCAATGACTTGGATCTTGTAGAATCCACTTTCTTCTTTTATGTTTTGAGAATGGGGATTATAATTACACTTTCTTTCTCTTTGATTTCTCAAAGATTACCAACAGCAATTCTTCCTGAGTTGCCCGTACTTGTTTTTTTTGTCCAGCTTGAAACTCATTTACAATCTCCTTATCTGTCCGTGGCCTCAATTCCCTCTTAACAGTATTAGTTTCACCTCGCCCAGTGTGGCAGCAATGCTTTTAGACAGAGCAGATGGAAGTAAAACAGAAGTTGAATGAGCACATTTGTTCTAGTGGTTTGTCAGTATTAAGTCTTTGTCTATAAAGCAGACACAATACAGCTTTTATCAAAACAGGCAAAAAAAAAAAATTCTAAAAAACCAAAAATAAAACCACTATATCACCACCAACATTGTCTCCCTCTTCACACTCAAAACCTCATTTTAAAAACTCATGATTAGCCTAAATATTCACTTCATTTTGGTTCTTAACTTTTCTGATTGGTTAGTTATAGTCCTTAATGAGGCACCTCCAAAGTATACATTTTTTAGTCTTCCCATTTTATTGAGGAATATTAGAAGACCATCTTTACTTTTAAATATTTTCGAAGCCTGCCAGTGACCCATTTCTTTTGAATTATGATTGGTAAATTGAAATTGCAGAATGATGAGGACTAAATTATTTCAAATGTCGGCTTTGGAATCTAGAAGACCTTATTTGCTAACATTTAAACACTTGGATGACCCCCAGCAAGCAGATCTTTGAACTTAAGTTTCCTTCTCTATAAATGGACTTTTAAAATGAATGAAATATCGTGTGTGAAAAGCCTTGAATAGGGTGCCCGACACCGACAGGAAATCTGTACAGGTTCACTTTTCCCCTTGTTTCAATGAATTGTGCAGGGATTGAAGCAATCAATTTCAAGCACTACGGGAATTTAATTTTTACGATCTTTATCTATAAAATTAAGGTAACAAAAGTAAGGCAAATTCATTAATCGGGTGTATATATATATATATATATATATATAATATATATCAGGACTTTGAGCTCTCAAAATGTATTTCCCGATCTTTTCCTAACAAGATTCATTTTTCAACATTTATAATTTATGATGACTGATATCAGTAATTAAGATAATTAAGGAAATAGTTTTAACTGCTAGCGCTACACAAGCTAACCTACTTCACCCAAAGTAATTTTTTCGGGTGAGCTGTGGAGATTGGTCCTGGTCTTCACTATTGTTTTTATAAGTCAGGTTGGAAGGAAAATTTCTTCTATGCTCTGTTACCTTACTTCCATTATTTGACAAGAAGTGTCAATGAGTTTAACACAAAATGAGACTGCTTTTGAAATAGAGAACTTAGTGGGAAAATTAGATTTAAAAATTCTCAATATTTTTAGTTTTTAAAGAATTTTGTTTGTTTTGAAGGCCTCTTTTGATTGCCGATAAAATTCCAATTCAAACTAGGTTAAGTGACATGAAGAATTTATTGGAAGTGTGAACTACAAATAAAATTCCAAGCACTCTGCTCACTGAATGGACCCTTCTTGGCCAAGGAGACCTCAGAAACACCTTAAGACTGACTTCTCAGCCATGGCAGGGTGGGAGAGATATAAAGCGCAATTACGAATGCATGATTTCCCTTTATAAATATTCATGACTCCTCCTATAGCTTGTTGAATATGTATATTTACCACCCTCCTCGATATAAAATCTTGTTCCTTTTGTTTATCCTTTTGAAGCACATATGTCTGGCTTCTGGCTGGGGCTCTGCTTTCCAGCCTGTTGGAATGACTGCCCGATGGGCTGCTACCCTTTATGAGAATTAAGCTCTCCTTTTCCCACAGTATAAAAATCATCTTTTTTTTTTTTTCTTAGTTAACAGAAAGATCCTGGGGTACTCATGGAAAGAGCGAGCCACATGGGTGATAGAGGAGCCACTGAGTCTTAGGACATAACAGATGGAAACAGAGACTAGACCACAACCAGGGTTTGATTTCTGCCTGCTGTCCTGGTTCTCTCTGAGTTTTCATCCTTTTCTCCTGCCACAGAGTGGGTTTCTCCCCACTGCACAAAACATGAGCTTGTGACTCCTGAATTGATATCCTACTGCTCCGGCTAGCTGAAAAAGAATAATACCGCTCTCATCACCTTGAAGACCAACAATCCTAGGGAAGGAATCGTGGGTCATTGGTGCAGCTTGGGACAGGCGTCTACTCCTGGGCTGAACAAATGTGGGGAGGGAGTAGGGCCTGTGAAACATGGCGGTCCCTGTGGAAATCCTTAGGTAGTGTGGGAGGCAGGTGTCTGGTGGCTGGTGGCTGGTGGCTGGGTAGAGGGAAGCAGTAGGTGTCTCTAAGACTGGGCTCTGCTATCTCTGCAGAGCTGTCCCCATGACCTTCTCGTACTTTCACCACTGTCAATGCTGCACCACCATTTTTCATCCATGGACTTTTGCTCACATTGATTTCTGTGCCTGAAATACCATTCTTCTTCCCTTCTCCTAGTTACTTCTCCTTCCCCTTTTGTTTGCAATTTAAATATATTGTTCACAAAAAAGCCTTCCTTGATCCCCAAGTTTGGGTTACAACCTAACCTGGGTTAGGGGATCCAATTATAGCCTAAATTTCTCATATCAGGGTAAGTATTGCGTTGTATTGTTGCAACCTTAACTAGGCTATAAGACAAGATGGGCAGAGAACTTATTTATCTTGTTTAATAGCTATGGCTTTGGCACTTAGTGTCTGGCACAAGTAATCATTCTGTACACAGTTGTTGAATAATGAAACGCACGAACAAAGGAACAGGGAATGAACTTCTTTCAACAGTTGCAGAAGCCAGGAGAAGGTGGTAGTAATGGTAAACTATATAGAGAATTTGAGAGTTTCTTGAATAATGATTCTTATAGTCAACTTATTACACTTATATGTCTGACTCTGTGCCCCAAGCAGGACACACCTTATTTCACTTAATCCCTATGGGCTGGGTTTTAGAATTTTCATTTTATATCTGAGGGAGTTTAAATAATATGCCTATGATTACACTGTAAGTACATGAAGTAGCTGGGTTTAAAACTCAATATTTGACTCTAATTACTGAGTTCTTAACCATTACTGTGCATTGGTTCCTTTGTAAGGAGCTCCCAGATGAGAGAAGAATGAACTGCATAGATCTTCCAGCCCTGGGAGCCTATACCACAACCATTTTTCAGGAAGGAAGGAAATCTTCCAGATATCATTAATACATTGGCCTGCAGGTTCTTTGCCAATTGAACACATTCATAAATTTTTATTCTTCCTTGTACTGAATGATAATGTGAAAAATAAAATTAGCGATCATATTGCAACCATGAGGTAGAGAAAGAAAAGTTAACTGATTAATCATTTGCTGAAGCAAATCCAATGCGATAAATGAGTATGAATTATGTAGAGTAAGAAAATCTGCTGAATTTGATAATTATTTGCATTCTCTGGCTTTATCATGGGCATGAGTGGAAGTTTCCAGGATCTAATGAATTATTAATTCTTGAATGGCTTGTATTTTAGAAACAGTTATAATTACCAAAGTTTTTTCATTTGCTGTATTCTCAGAGTTCATGCTTATATGTCAAGCTTGCAGGTGACACCAAATCATCAAAACTTTTTTCAGTTCTATATTTAGTTTATCCTGTTGGCAAATTTATTTTAGGTAGTTTCCATGCAAGGCAAGTTTCTTATATTTTCCTCTGTGCTGTCTATATTACAGAATTCAAAACACATATGTGACAAGTGAAGATTAGTCCATTATTTGGATGACCTTTTCTTTTTGGTATTAAGTAAATGCAGCTCAAGAATAAAATAGACTGATGATCCTGTCATTCAAAGTGACATGCCATTATATCAATGAAGGCTAAAGAAGGGCATGTGAAACTGACTTCTATTTATGCATTAACATTGTTAATTGTGATCATTTCCTGATCTTGTAATTATAAACCAGAGTTGGATTTTTGAGTGTAATTTACTAGAGCTACAACTCTTCTTTTTTCATAGTCAAAAGAATAAATGCATTTATTGAGGTATATTCACACAGTGGAATATCATAACAGAACATGATTGAGCTAAATAGTAACATGGTTGAATTTCAGAAACATAAGTCTCAGAAGGTTCATATATGATACCATTTTATAAAGCTCAAAAATAAAACCAAATTATACATTGTGTAGCTGTACATAGAAACACATGTGCGATGATAATTTTTAAGAGAGTGAGTAACCAGCACTTCTCTTTTTGGGGTGTAGTCATCTTTGGAGAAGTAAAGTGAAAGTTTTGATGTCATGCTCCAAGTGTAATGCTAATCCATATCGCTCCAGAAGCAGTTGGGACTTAGGGTAGATTCCAGATGATTTGGCAGTAATTTTCTTCATTTCTCTTTTTCCTTTATCTCCCACACCAATCCCATAGCAAGTCTGGTTAGCTCTGTCTTTAAAATATATCCCAACTCTTTCTATTTTTTTCCGTCTCTACAGTCATTAACCCAGATGGAGCCATCTTTTTAGGTTTATGTGCTAGCCTTCTTAACCCCATTTCATGCTTCTAATCTTGCCTCCTTTCCTACTCCCTGATAACTCAATGATATATCTCGTTAGAGCTTTGTTTCAAACCCAACCAATTCCAACTATGTGTTAATGCAAGGTTTTTACCACATTCTAGACATCCTTTCCCATCTGCTCCCATATCATGTACAGTCTCATCCTGTGGCTTTTACACCAACCTAAATTATATTCAGAAATCTAACAAAATCTCTACTCTCGTGGATTTATAGTCTATGCATAAATATATAAAATGTGAGATGGTGAAAGTAGGGAAGAGAGTCATGGAGGTGAGTGAGGTGTTATTTTTAAATAATGTAAGCAGGGAGATTTAGGCAAAGACCTGAAAGAGGTGAAGGGGTGAGCTCTGCAGATTTCTGCAGGAGCATCCCTGACACGGGGAACAGCAGTTGAAAGACCCTGATCTGGAGTGTGGTTGGGGGATCTAGGGAATAGCGAAAAAGTTGGTGTTGCTGGAGCTGATCCAAAAAGTAGGGCATAGATGGAGACAGGTCAGTGAGATCAGATGTGGTCACGGTAAGGACTTTGGTTTTTCCCCTGTTCTGAGTGAGATGAGTCACCAATGCGGGCTTTTGAACAGACAAGTCCCATGTCCTGTGACTATTTAAGGAGCTCCCTTGGTTACTGTGTGGAGAAAGGGCTTTAAGGAGCCAAGAATGGGAACGAGTGGCCAGTCAGAAGGTTATAGAAGAAATCCTGGTAGGAAATGATTGTGTTAGTGAGAAGTGGTCAGATTATGGATATGTTATGAATATAGAGCCAACGAGACCTGCTTCTGGAAGTGGGGAATGAGAGAAGAAAAAGAGTCAAGGCTGTCTTCAAGGTTTTTGGCCTAGGCAACATGAAGAATGTATTTACCAAAATGCGGAAGACTGGGAAGAGGAGTGTTGGCAGTGGTGGTGGGCAGTGGAGCTTACTAGGAGTTCAGTTTTGGATAAACTCCACGTGCAAATGTCAAGCACACAGCTAGATGTGTAAGTCTGGATTTCCAAAGAGAACCAAGTCCTGGAAAAATGAATTTGGGAATCGCCACGCTATAGATGCTATTTGATGTCGTAGGGCTGGGTGAGGTTACCAAGGAGTGATAGTAGACAGAAAAGAGAGAAGGAGGAAATAAAAGGGAAGAGAAGGTGCCCATGGGCTTAAAATCCTTCAACACTCAGGTTAAGTCTCACTTCCTTTTCAAAGCTTCCCTCATTATCTAGATTGTATTCATCTTTCTATTTCTCAGTCTTTCTACACGACTTGAATCTACGTGGTAGAATTTAGCATTCAGTTACACCCTGAAGTATTCCGTAATATTATAGGAATATTAATTGGGTGGCTACTATTTTTGTGTCAGGTGCAGTGCTGGGCACCGGCAATCCAATAGTGAACCATGGAAGTTTTTTGTCCCAGTGTAGTAACCATGTAATGACGTAGGATATACATAGAGTCTACAGTGATATGGTATATACCTATAGCATATAGTGACATAGCATTGCTGATTACTAAATATCAAGTCTGTATCTTCTCCTTTCTCTTTCTGTGTCCTCTCCTCAGTGATATTAACTCTGAAGAATGGGAAAGAGTTAAACATTGATAAAAATATAATTCCTCTGATTACTCAAGGAAATATTTTAAAATACATAAGTAAATATTTTGAAATTTCATCTGAACATTGCACTTAATCAGTGTCTATGTAGCATGTGTTTTGTTGTTAATGGCAACTAGTATCTGTTAAAAATGATGCTCCGTAATGTCATTGCAGCTTGGCTAATTCTGAATGGGTTTCCGCCAGATTTCTCTACACTTACAGTGTTACCCTTCGCCATGGACAGAGCCAACTTAGTTATACTACCCTAAAAGCAGCCTGTCCTCAGTCTGTCATCCCTCCTCTCTCCCTCTCTGCTCTTCTGCTGAGTAGCTGTGCTCTCAGGTTGACCTTCCCTCTTCCCAC